>CAUYUJ010015519.1:6005-26005 GCA_963575745.1 Prorocentrum cordatum
CTCCTCCTCCTCCTCCTCCTCCTCCTCTCAAGCATTCTGGTCCGAGCGCGCATTGTGTGGCACTCAAGGCCTATCCTGCGCCTCCACGGGGTGCTTGAGGGGAGTCGGACCCTCCGTCGTTTCAGACTCGCCGTCCCTAGGGGACAGAAGTTCCCGACTGCAAAAGCAAGATCATGGCAGAGGCTGGCCCACGCCTCTGGAGCACATGCGGCTCGTGCAAGACATCCGAGTAGATGGACATTCTCGCCAGTCGCGACAATCAACCAGTGCGCCAAGTGTCGAAGGCCAGTCAAAGCATTCAAACCCAAGCCAAGGAAGGACGCTCCGCCAAGCCAGCAGGATAACCAGCTCATCCTTGGCAACGGGATCACCACTAGGACAAGCGAGCTCAGCGGACGTCGAGGAGATGTTGGCCTCACTCCTGGCGGACACCAAGGATCTAAACACCAAGAAGGTCATCCTGGAGCAGCTCGCCGCCCTCCGCACCCCCGCCAAGCCCGTCTCGACAGAGGAGGCGGCCAAGCGCGCGGACAGTGCGCTACGAGACGCCCAGGCGAAGCACGACCAGGCCATCAGCCAAGTCGTCGAACTTCGTGGCAACCTGCTGCGCGCGGAGCAGAAGGAAGCCGAGACCGCTCTGGTCCTTGCGAGGCCCGAGGCGGCCAAGAGGATGGCTACCATCACCCTTGCCAAAGAGTCAGGCGTGACCGACGCAGACGCCAACCGGGAGTCGAAGGCGGCTATGATCAACTTGAATTGGGACGAGGACTTCTTCAACCGGTTGGACGAGTATGAATGCGAGGAGACAGAGAAGGCCGAGCTGCATTCCCTAGAGGAGGAGCTCCAGAAGGCCAAATCCAACCTCGACGAGCGCCACGTCAAGATCGGTGAAGAACTAGAAGCAACGCATGGAGCAGCTCAAGAAGACCGTCAGCGGCAGGACGGGCAGGAAGAGGAAGACAGCCAGCGGCCCAGGCGAGGCCGCAGGCCACGGCGACTCGGGGCCTGCAGGGGCCAGCGCACCCCCCTGTGGCTCCCGCGGCGCCCGCCCCAGGCGGTGGCGCCCCTGCCGAGGCCGAGGCCGCCCTCGCAGCAGAGGCCAAGAGCATCTCGGCAGCCAGATTCGCCGCCGCCGAGGCCGGGAAGCAGCAGAGGGCAGCGGAGGGAGCGGCAGCAGCGGCGAGCAGCAGCAGCAGCAGCAGCAGCAGCTCCGCCGCCCTCCGCGGAGACGCACGCCGACAGCGCGAAGGCCCTCGCCGTCGGGGCCAAGAGGATCTCCTACGCCGAATTCGCCGCTGCGGAGCTGGCCAAGCAGCAGAAGGCCGCGCAGGAGCAGGCCGCCAAGTCAGGGGGCGCCTCCGCCCACTGAGGAGCCGCGGGCGAGAGCTCGCCTGCAGCTCTCACGGGGTCCGCGTCTACTTCGAGAGCGAGCGACGACGAGTCGCCATCCAGCTCTATCTTGTTCGGCAAAGCTTCTTGCTGGGGTTCGCAAGCGCAGGGCTACATCAAGTCTTAAGCTGCGCGAGAAAGGCATCATTACTCCGCCATTGCAGAGACTCCCTTTAGTTCTAGCCAGCAAGCCAGCTGGAAGTCCAAGATGCGCGACGCCAGAATCAAATCCGCCGGCCCCCTTGTGGGGCCACCAGGCTGTAGGCCGAAGCTTTGCAGTTTCCTGCACCAGTTGCAGCTTCCAGTTTCCACTGTTACAATTCTGCTTCTTGCTGCTTGCTGTTCCTTGATGATGGACCGCGCGAGGGGGGGGGATGCCCAAAACGGGTATTTGTACCACGCCCTCAGCGTGTGCTCTGAATTGCTGGGGTGGGTAAAAATTGACACCCCTCACGCAGATCGGCGGGGTCAGGGTCCAAAAATACACAGGACTTGCCACATTTCTGAAATTCTGCGGCGCCTCTCACGCAGATCGGCAGGGTCAGGTTCCAAAAAACACATGGGATTTGCAACATATATGAAATTTGCTGGAACCCCTCACGCAGATCGGCGGGGTCAGGGTCCAAGAAAACACTGGATTTGCCACATTTCTGACATTCGGTGGCACGCCTCACGCAGATCGGCGGGGCCAGGGTCCCCTCACGCAGCTCGGCGGGGTCAGGGCCCAAAAACACATGGATTTGCCCCATTTCCAAAATTCGGCGGCACCCCTCACGCAGATCGGCAGGGTCAGGTTCCAAATACACAGTGGATTTGCCACATTTCTGAAATTCGGCACCACCCCTCACGCAGATCGGCACAGTCAGGGTCCAAAAACACAGGGGATTTGCCACAGTTCTGAAATTCGGCGGCACCCCTCACGCAGATCCGTAGGGTCAGGTCCCGACACTGCTTCACGGCGGCGCCCAGACCTCATGATTTAGCTGTTGCATCTCCCATTATCCGAGACAGGGGGCTGGAGGCATGGGGCGAAGCCCTTACGGATGTTGTTTAAACCTTCACGCCCCAAGGGGGATAAGGATTCTCCCGAGGCTCGGGGCGAAGGGGGGGAACTGTTTTTACTGCCCAGGGTCACAGGCAGGTTCACTCGTTAGGCACGCCCAGCGAATGCCCCGGATTGAATTCTGGCCAGGCTGACTCGTTCGGCGGCTTCGTCCCTGTCGTCCTTAATTTTAGCGGTGATTCCCTTGTAGCCATCAACCGCTATGGTATTTCCTCTCTGGGTTTCAACTGGGATAATGCTAGGAGGCTCTCTAGGGCGGGCACCGTGGTGGCCTCTCTGCAGATCCACTGGATCTTGGTAGGAAACATTAACCTGACCTCAAATGAGCAGGCTCGCTGTGATTTCATAGATAGGGTAGGCGGTGTTGATGTTACCTCGAATATGGAAAACACTTACGTCACAAGCACTGGCGCGTCGCACGTCGACTGCGCGCTTGCCTCGCAGTCTGCCTGCCCGAGCACATTACAAGCTCGCTCCTGTCTTGGACGCGCCAGGGGGCGCGCACTGCGGCTCGAGCGCGCAGCTGTGAGGGCAGGGCATACCGTTGATCACGCGATCTCTCATCTTGCCCAGGAAGCTACCACAAGTAATTCGCCCCAGTGTCACCCCACAAGCTGGCGGCAAATCGCAGCAGGCCAAGAAGAAGAAGAAGCAAGAGCGCCGCGCCGATTTTTGAGCTAGGTGGAATAAGCTAGTCCGAACAGCCCTTCGTCTCGGCTTTCCTCCTGTCATTCTCTGCTTGGAACTCCAGAGCTGCAGTGCCCCCCGCATTCTGTCGCAACTAGGTGCGCACTCGTTCGGGTTTCAACCTGCGCCGAGTATCACGCAGGGTTGCAGGAACGGCACGATGTTTGAGAGATGTTTGACTTGCTTCAGTTTACCAGCTATGACGGCGATGCATCCACGCATGAGTGGACGCATCTGGGCCGATGACCTTTTTACGCGTGAGCCATTGCATCTACGAAGCAGGCAAGGGCAGCGCTCACGGACGGTATTGCCGACCTCGACGGGCCTTTAAAGGAGCAGCCTTTGCGCGTGGCCTCCGAGACTGTCACTTCAAGCTCGGACCGCCAAGTCTGAAGGGGCCCAGGGACACACAAATAAATACACACAAATAAAAAGATTCCCCATATTTTCCCATATCTTCAAGGTTTTTGTCTTCCCCACCACTTCCCATATTTTCCCATATTTTCTGAGGAGTCGACGATTCATTGTGTCTGTGTGTTTCTTTCCCTCCTGAGTCGCCGAGAGAACGGCGAAGAGCTCGAGAGCGCAGGGCATCCACCTCGCCCCGACCCTCCGGGCCCCGCACCTGGGCGTTGCTGCCGGAGCCGATAAAAGGTCCGGCTCGCGCCGCTCGCCGGCAACGCACCGTCAACGCCGCCGCTCAAAATCATCAGACACGCCTTTTCTAGAGGAAAAAGAACTATTCACATACACCGATTCCGGCCAGGCCCATCCTGAGCCCAGGATCGGTGCATACGCCCTCCTACCTTGTCCAGGAAGGCATATGCACCGATCCTGGGTCAAGGATGGGCCTTGCCAGGATCGGTGCATGTGCATAGTTCTCTTCGCCCGAGTTTCGCGCACGCTTCCAGGCGGCACGTCGTGACCGAGCGCGTCGAGCTCGCGGGACCTCAGGCTGGTGCTTCATATGGGGCTCAGGCTTACAGGGCCGTCGGCTCCTACGTGCTCGGGCTTCGTCGCCGGCTCGCCTCGGTGGTAGGTGCTGACAGACGTGGCAGGTGCATCGCATCAGTTTTGGACATACGCTCTCTGGGGCAAGACTCAGGTATCCGCATTGCAGCCAGTTGTTTGCGTTAGTGGCTGCGCGCTTGGATTCACGTTCCAGCTTGTCGGCCAGGTATCAGGAGAGTCTGGCCCTCGGTCTACCAGCATCTGCAGCATCACAGCCCCGAGGTTCGCACGAGGCGCATCAGAGGGCCCCTCTCCGCCATCATTCACCAGCTCATGCTCATTAGATGGGACCCAGTTTCTCCTAACCAATGGCATGGGCCATCGAGGAAGGCATCACCCCGGATTCCGCATGGAATTTTAACACCGACGGACTGGTTGGCCTGGACCAGACTCGTGACATGATGCTCGAGTTTATCGAAGCTCTGCAGGTCCAGCAATGGAAGCAAGCAGGCAGTCACTTTTCAGGAGCTGGCCTCGAAGGAAGGGCCGACAATCGCAGTCTGCGCTTTCCTTTAGAGCATCTGCAGGAAGCGCAGCGAGGCCGTCAACTTGCAGAGCTTTAGCACAGCAGTGGGCGGGCCATGGATGCAGTCCAGGAAGGAGGAAGGTTTGTCTGATGATGAGATTTGCCCCCGACGCCTCGAAGCTCCTGAGTCACCCGCTCACTGGCACTGGCTATGTCCCAAGAACCGTGCTCATGAAGTGTACGATACTTCGGACTTCCTGGTCCTCGAGGCGATTTCGCAGGGTGACGCACATGCATGCTTCTAGCACAGGGTTATGATACCGAGGAGTTGGACGCACGTTGACCCGCCCACTAGCGACGAGAAATGGCTGACCACTGATATCGACCTTTTGACTGCTGGGTGTCTTGGGACTGGCACGTTGCAGGACCCTATTTACGTATGTGGGGACGCCCCTGGAGGCCCTGATTCTCGAGATCCCAGGTTGAGGAGGGTTGCCCTGGCCGTCGTCAAGATCGATCGGTTGTCCCCTTTCCTCGCCTCCACCTCCATGTCGGGCCCCCCTTCCAGGTACCCAACGAACTGTCCCTCGTGGGAAGCTCCTGGCGCCTGTTATCTCCCTACGGAATTCCCTCGGGCACCTTGTTTTCGTTTCAAACAACGAAGACGCTGTTCGTGGCTCCTGGGATAAAGAGCGGCAACATCCTCAACGCGAGTTAGCATATTCATGGCGTGAGCTCGGACGGCCTATGGCCGTGCGCAGGCAAGAGCAGGTTGTTGTGCTTCAGGTATATTCCCATCTCTCTCCAGATGGCATGGTGAAGAGAAGGACGACAGGTTGGATGGTATCGGGCAATACTGTTGCCGACACTCTTCCTGGCGATATGGCTTTCGCGTGGCGTGTTCCCGAGGCGCAGAGGTTCCACGTGCCTGTGTTCGAGGGCAAAGCTATGCTCGTCAGGAATCGACTCATGAGATCCACTCTCGAAGCTATCAAGCTGAGCAGCAGAGGAGGATAGAGAAACTCGGACTGACGCTGCCGCTGCTGCTGCTGCTGCTGCTGCTGCTGCTGCTGCTCCCGCCCCTCCTTCCCCCCCTCCTCCACCCGCGCCCGCCGCCGTGGCCCTCTTCTCGTCCGAGCACCTGCTGGACGACAGCGGCCAGGCGTGCACGAGATGCCACAACTCGTGCACCAAGGCGGGGCACTCCCAGTCTCTCCTCACGGCGTGTTTCCCCCCCTCGTGCCCAGTACAGGGGACTTCCTTCAGCCTCCCCCTCATGGTTGTGCATGTCGGGGGAAGGTGGCTTCACAGTCAGCATGTCATGAGATACCACAGCAGGGTGGGTGTGCGGATTCGCATGGCGTGCGGGAGCTTTGGGCAGCATCAGCTGAGAGCCCTCAGTCAACTGTGCGACCCCAACACCATCACTAAGAAGAGAAGCGAGTACCTGAGCCGAGTAGAGCGAGGTCTCGCTCCCAAATAGGCCAGTCGATATCACTTCGCAATCGTTCCGAGCCCGAATCCGAATCCGAATCCTCCTCCCCTCCTCCTCCTCCGCCTCCTCCGCCTCCTCCTCCTCCTCCTCCTCCTCACCCTCCTCCTCCTCCTCGTTCATTTCCACTTCGTCCGCCTCGTCCTCCTGTCCCCGTCCTCCTCACCGCCCCGCCCCCCTCCGCCCCGACCCAGACATCCAACGATATGTTCTCGGCTAGACGTAACTGACCCTGGGCAAGAGTGACCGTTGGTGCGCGACTTTCGGGGGTCGCGACGGGGCCAAACTCCAAGCGTGTTGGCCGATGCTGGGGTTGTGGATGCCATGGCAATGAACACCCGAACAACCCTAGCATTGAATTCAACCATGTGTTTAAAACGTTTGAAACACGTTATACGTATTTTAAAAACATGTTTGCTAAAGCATGTTCCAAACATGTTCTACACATCCGAAAACTGTTTGGCCAGATTTTTCCTCTCCATTGATCGCCCTCCACAATGCTGGGGGGACCCCTGTGAGCCCGCACCAAAGGTTGGAGGGTGAACGAGGGGGTCTGCAACAGGGGGTCTTCGATGGGGGCTGAATGGCCCATGTATGCTCAATGCATCGCTCATGTATGTGATCGGGTACGATTGGCATCCAATGTTGGCGGTCATGGAGGGCCAGTCGTTCGTGCCCGCGCGCTGCCCGCGCGGGCAAACGCGCCGTCCATCCATGATCGTTCATGCGTGCGGGCGTTCTTGCATACTGCGCGTGGGGCGGCGAAGGTGAGTGGGCCGGACTGACCTTTAAGGTCAGTCCGGCGAGGAGGAGGAGGAAGAGGAGGGGGAGGAGGAGGAGGAGGAGGAGGAGGAGGAGGCGGAGGAGGAGGAGGAGGAGGAGGAGGAGGACGAAGAGGAGGAGGAGGAGGAGGAGGAGGAGGACCCCCTCCCCCTTGCGTGCAGCCGACGTCTTCCCCCCGGCCACGGCCCCAGCTGCTCCCCCGAGCCCGGCCCCCGGGCGCGGGGCTCCGCCCCCGGGGACCATGCTCGGCGGCCCCTGGGCCTACAGGTCGGGCATGTCCCCCGACAGGCAGATCTTGGAGGGGGCCCAAGGACACACAAAGAAATACACACCAATAATAAAAGGATTCCCCATACTTTCCCTTATTGCTGGGGTTTGTTGTCTTTCCCCCCCGCTTCCCATAATTATGTCCCCATCTTTTCCTGGGGATCGACGATGAATTGTGTCCGTGCGTTTTTCCCCTCCTGAAGATCTTGGAGGAAAAAGGAAAGATGGACAAAAAAGTTCAAAGATAGCCAAAAATGGAATAGAAAGATCGTCCCCTGACCATGTTTGACTGCTTTCTCGAATGTGGTCTCCTGTAGAGGGACACGCCCGACTGCACCCTGGGCCCGGCCGTGGGCCCCGGAGGCCGCCCTCGAGGCAGAGGCACCGGGGCTTCCAGAAGCGGATGGTGGGAGGTCTGAGGTCCCCGGAGGTTGAAGGGGCCCCAGAACACACAAACAAATACACACAAATCAAAATATTCCCCATATTTTCCTATATTTTCTGGGTTTTTGTCTTCCCGCCCAATTCCCACATTTTCCTATGTTTTCTTGGGAATCGACGACTGATTGTGCCTTCTGGCCCCGCGGCATGGATCTCTCTGGGCCGCCCGGCCCCGACGCGCGCGCTCCCCGGCAGCCGCGCGCGCGAGCGCCCGGAGCGGCGCAGGGGGGCCGGGGGCGTGCGAGCGCCGGGCCGGCCCTGCCACGGCGGCGGAGCGCAGGCTGCCCCCCCTCCCGCGGGCGCCCGGCAGGGCGGAGCAGCGTGCGAGCGGTGCCCATCCCCGCTGGCCCGGCCTTGGCCCCCCGTGCGCACGCCCCCCTGGCTGGAGGCCAACGCACCGCTGCGATGTCCAGCGGTGGCGGGTACGGATGGACCTCGTCGCCCCGAGTGGCCGGCTCGGCCCCCCAGGTGGGAAGTAGAGTGTTGTTTTCTCCAGGCTTCGCGGAGCCTGTCCCCACCTGGGGGGGTGGGGCGGGGGGGCAAAGATACCATGGCCTGGTGGGGATGGGGATCGGTCAGACGATGCTGAGGGGCACGCCGTGCCTAGCACGACGCACCTGCGTGCACTGGCCCAGATCGGAAAGTCTGTGGCAACCCACGAACTCACCCAAGCACGTGTCGTCCGCTATCCCACCAGCACCGTTTCCATGTCCACCTCCACCTCCTCATGTTCCTGCTCCTCCTCCTCCTCCTCCTCCTCCTCCTCCTCCTCCGTAGCCATTTTGGCTCAAGCCATTTTGGCTCAAGCCATTTTGGCTCAAGCCATTTTGGCTCAAGCCATTTTGGCTCAAGCCATCCGCTACGACACGCGTCCGCTCAGGCCGCCGCTTCTTCCCATGGGGCGCCATTCTGATGAGCGCTATCTTGTTTGCAGCCGTTGTACCGGCAGTTGGATATACTTGTCCAATCCTCGGGCTTGCTGCAAATATTGTGATCGTCCTTTTCCTGGGCGCCGGAAGTCCACCGGCGTTTCTGGCCCTGAGCAATCGGCTCGGCATGAACGCGATCGGTCTGGTCGTCACCGGCGTGATCGGCGGGAGCTTGATCGTCCATCTCCCGAGCAGCGTGATGGCCAACGACGTGGCGATCGCGAAGGTCACGCGCATGTGGGTGGTGATGATGCGGATGGCGATGCCAGTATTGCCGGCAGTGATGAATCTGGTACGTCGCATCGCAAGGACGTGCATTGTGTTGACCTGCTGTTACAAGCACGCACACGTTATGCGCAGCAGCTGCACAACTTGTCCTCCAGGTTACCGGTTTCCGAGGAGCTGGAACGTGTCCGTCGCGATATCGCTAAGGAGAAGGAGGAGAAATACGGCATGCTCACGCCAGAGCAACGTAGGGCGCAGGTATCTAGCCATGTGCGTTGGAATACTACTAAGCTCGAGAAGCTCGACGGGCATTTGGCGGAGTTGCAGGATCAGCTCAACTCCCTCCTTGATAAGAAGGAGGTTCTCCTCGCGCGCCGCCAGCGCTTGGAGTCTATCTTGCAGGATTGGCAGGCTCAGGAGGCTGCTCTCGATCCAGATGTCCAGGCTGCTGCTGAAATTGCTTCTAATCAGGATGCGGTGGAGTGCCTCCGGTCGGCCATCCCACGGGACATCATCGCCTTGCCCCATGTCGTGCAGGCTTTGGCCCAATTGTCTGAACCCTCTGCAGGAGCCAAGGGATCTCAACACACAGTCAGGGCGGCCCATTCCAAAGCAGCCCCGCGCCCCCCCAGGACCTCCTCGGGGGACTCTCAGGGCGCTGGTGGTCGGACCTGGTCTGACGATGTCCCGATTGATCGTGAGTACCCTTCTGACGAGGAGTTTGATCCAGACACCATGGATTGGGACGCCTGGAGGGCTCATCATGGACCTCTTGAGGGCCAATCGGGAAAATCCCGGGCCTATCGTGGACACCCCCGTACTGCCCCCGTCGAGTCATCTGGTGGGCGGCATGGGGCGTCTGATGGGTAGCCCCGCGTCCGGGGTCCAGGAGGCCCCGTCTCCTGTTCCCGTACCCGTACAAGTTTTTGTTCCTGAAGGTTCATCTCAGGACTTGCCGTCTACGTTGAGTTCGGCACCTCCTGAGTCTAAGCGGAGTCGCCGTCTCAAGCGGCATCGTTCTTGGCGAGTGGCTACTGCTAATATTACTACCTGGACCCGCTGCCCTGGCTTGCTCGGTGCTATGAGTTTCGATGCCTTGTGTATCCAGGAATTGTGTCGTGCTCCTGGTGCCCTGGACGATCCTCACCACCAGGCTCATCAGGCGGGTTACCGGTCTGCTCTTTACCCTTCTGTGCTCACTGAGGCCGGAGGCTTGTCAGCAGGCGTGGGTGTCATGTGCAAGTGGTCTGCTGCCCTTCTCCAATACACCTTTCCCTTGGTAGACGTGCCTGCTCCAGAGCGTTGCATTGCTACCTCTTGGTTTGGAGTCGCTCCTTTGGGCATTATGTTGTTCAGTGTGTATTTGCATTCTGGTGGGAGCTCTGATGCTAAAGAAGCCAACCGCGACCTTCTGTTTAAGCTGGCTGCTGCCCTGAAGGCCACCAAAGTTCCCTACATTATAGGCGGTGATTGGCAAATGTCTCCAGCTGAGCTGCGTCGCACAGGCTGGATTGAGCTTGTGGATTGTGTCATCGTGGCTCCTGCTGAGCCCACTTATGTTTCGGGTGACACGTCATCTCTGATTGATTTCTTCGTTGTTCATCCTGTTCTTGCTCATGATGTGTCTTGCGCAGTTTTTCACACCACGACCATACCTAAGCACCAGCCCGTGGTTTTGTCTGTCCACTCCAGCTTTCAGCGGCGACTGGTACGGACTATTCGGAAGCCCCCCAGCATTCCGGTTGATATTCCCCAGGGCTGCAATTTGCCGCCACCTGGGTATGACGACTTCCATCTCGACTTCGACGAGACAGCCGACCTCGACCATCTCATGTCTATGTGGTTACAACGTGCTGCCGGGGAGTTGCTTTCCCTACATCAGTTGGACCCTGCCCTGCAGTCCCGCTGGGGACAGGACGTATCTTTTGTGATGGTTCCCGCTCGTCTTCGTTGTCATGCCCGCCCTACTGCAGGCTTTCATGCCCGGTTGTGGCGACATCTGGCTATGCGTCTAGAGCGCCTCGTCCAGCTTCGCGAGCGCGGGCTGCATCGGGACTCTTACACTTGTGCGAACAAGATTCGGCGTTATAAGCCGTCCCCACGGGAGGGCAGACCACCCGATGATTGGCCAGCTTGGGTGGAGTCTGTGCGTGCTGCCGGGGAGTTGCTTTCCCTACATCAGTTGGACCCTGCCCTGCAGTCCCGCTGGGGACAGGACGTATCTTTTGTGATGGTTCCCGCTCGTCTTCGTTGTCATGCCCGCCCTACTGCAGGCTTTCATGCCCGGTTGTGGCGACATCTGGCTATGCGTCTAGAGCGCCTCGTCCAGCTTCGCGAGCGCGGGCTGCATCGGGACTCTTACACTTGTGCGAACAAGATTCGGCGTTATAAGCCGTCCCCACGGGAGGGCAGACCACCCGATGATTGGCCAGCTTGGGTGGAGTCTGTGCGTTTTCTGCCTTACATGCCGTTGCAAGATGTTCGTGATCTTTGTCACGATCTTGATCTTAAGGCACATGCCTTGGAGGTCTGCAGTCAAGGATCGTCATAAGCACTGGTGCGAATGGGCATCTAAGAGGCCGCCAAAGGCTCATCCGCTGCTTTTCGCTTTATTCGTGGCGAAGATTCTTGGCTGGAATTCGAGATCGACCCCGCCGAATCCGAGGAGCCTCCAGGTACACCTATGCATCACATTTTATGTCGGCAGAAATTCTGGCATCCAATTTGGGGCGTTGGTCTGCCGTCTGAACGTCCAGATTTTCCGCCGTTATCCCGGCGTGATCTCGACGATTTGGTCGTTCCTGCCCCCGCTCAGCTTCGGAAGCTTTCTTCGAAGTACCGCAAACGGACGTCAATTGGCGTCGACTGGTTGCATCCTCGGCACATCGGCCAGTTATGCGATGCAGCTCTTATTGGTCTGACATCTTTGTGGAGGTTGATGCTTTTGCTTGGTCGTCCTCCCAGGCAGCTGTCGAGCATTGTCTTGTCTTTGTTACCTAAGAAAGTTGGCGGCGATCGCCCCGTCGCGTGTTTCGCTACGAACATTCGGATCATGACGCGCTGGTATCGGCGCACTGTGGGCGCACGGTTTGCAAAACATACTTCGCGAGCATACTTGTATGGTGTGCGTGGTCGCTCCTGTACGGCGTGCGTGTGGAAGCAGTCTATCATGGCGGAACTTGCACACGCTCGCGGTTGGTCTTGTCTGGCACTTCTACTTGACATAGAGAAGGCGTTCGAGAATGTGATGCATCACATTTTGGTTCCCAGAGCTCTCGAATTGGGCTTCAATCCTGCGCTTTTACGCTTCTTGATCGAGTTGTATCTTGGACCCCGCTTCATCTCTGTCCAGGGCATCCCTGGAGAAGTTGTGCGGGCGACCCGCACCATAGTTGCAGGGTGTGCATTCGCAGACCTTCTTATGAGAGCAACGCTGCTCCGTGACATGGACCACCAAGTGGATAAGTTTCGATACGCTTATTATGGCATGGTTGCTGACGACATTCAGTGCTTGCTTGTTGGGACCCCGAAGTTTCTCATGGAACAGGCGCCGTTTGTCGCCTCGTCGCTTCTGCACGTGTTATCTGTCTCTGCTCGGCTCCCAGTGTCCGTGCCCAAGTTGGCATTGCTGACGTCTGACCCCGCGCTGGCTGAAGGTGTTATTCAGGCCGTCCCTGTGCTTAGGTCTGCGCCCCGAGCTCAGAACGCCAGGAACTTGGGGATCGACTTCACGCTGCGGCCCCGGCGCGGGCTACTGCGGCACGTGCGCAAGGCGCGCATTAAAGAAGTTATGCATCGTGCACGCCGGACGGCCCGTCTGCGCAAGGCTGGGGCTAGCGTGGGGCGTCTTGTCCGCTCAGGTCTTCAGCCGGTTGTGATGTATGGGTCTGGAGTTACAGGGATGAGCACGGTGCACATCCAGCAAATACGTTCTGCTTATCGCGTAGCTATATGCTCGCGGTCTCACCGCTGTGTTACCATGGACCTGGCCATGGAGAAAATCGTCAACCCAGCGGTTCCTGCCCATACCGAGGTCGTCTTAGCTTATCTTGCTTATCGGTGGGATTATTTGGCGCCGCAGCACCTCGTGGACGAGGCTTTCCAATGGGCCATTGACAATGTTCGAATCGGCACCTGCTGGGACAGTCTCCATGGCCCGGCGTCGACTACAGTGGCGACGCTCTTACGTTTGGGGTGGAGTTTCCAAACCACCACTGTCTGGATCAATCCGCAGGGCTTGCACATTGATATTTCTCTTGTTTCGCCCCGCGATGTCGAGAAGATGGTTGCTTGGGACGCGGACGCATGGGGCTGGCAGCCAACGGCTCCTCATCACCTTGTGCTCTCCCACCTTGCTGGTCCACCGTACTTACCTCCGCTTCGCACTCTAGTCAATATGACTACTCTGGCGTGGGGGAGACCTCAGGCGGTGGCACTCCGATCCGTCATCGCTGGGGCAGTGCATTTGGCCATCACGTGTTCCTTCTGTGGGGCGGCTCATGCGGATGAAGTTTCTGCTGTTCGTCACCTTCTCTGGGATTGTGACGGCACGCTGTCCGATCGACAGGCGTACGGTCTGCCAGATCACGTCGAGAGCGTTCGTGCTCGCTTCCCCGATGACCCGCTGTGGTACTCAGCCCTGGTTCCTGATCCAGAGCGGCTGCTGCCACATCCAGCTATGGAGTTGGGCATTCTATGGTTCTTCTTCGGCGATCCTCAGGCTGCGCCTCTACTTATGTCTCCTGTCTTTGGCGACGGTTCAGGTCTCTATGGCCCTTCACCGAGAGCATTGCGCTGCGGCTTCTCTGCGGTAGCTGTGGGGCCATCTGGCGAGGCGCGCGTGGCCGCCTACGGTGCTTACCCCGGTGCTCATCAATGTGTGCCTGGTGCTGAAACTCTGGCTTTGCTAGTTTTCCTATTGCATGCCTTGCCGGATTCAAGTGGTATATATGTATATTACACCGATTGCCAGTGGGTGGTGGATTCTTGGCATGCCCCATCTTCTCAAGTTGTCTCTGGTTGGAGTCCCCACTCGGGCATTTGGGCTCGCATTCACGCGAAAGCTGCCGACATTGGTTACGACAGCATTCAAATCTACAAGGTGAAGGCGCACCTCACTGTCTCTTCTCCTGCCCAGGCCGCCTGGCTGACAATGGGGAATGATCATGCTGACAGGTTTGCTAAGCTTGGTGCTCGGCGTCATCCTGTTGATGGAGCTGCCATGGAAAGTCTGAGTAGGTCGCGTATTGTAGTAGAGCACATTGGCAAATACATAGGTTTTGTAATGTCTCGTATATTGCCGCGCCTCAATGAGTTTCCTCGCCCTCCCCGGGCCGTCCTTCCTCCATGTCTACACCCCCCAGCGGCTGTCGTGATGCCGCCTACGGGAGTCCCACATGAGTTAGCATGGGACTCTTCTGTCCAACGCTTTCGGTGCATAGCCTGTTGGGCCTCCAGTCATTGCAAATTCGAGCTGTATAGGTCCGCTTGTCCTGCCCCTCATGGATTCGGCCATGTGGTCATGCGTACTGGTAGGTACGTATTCTGTAAATTATGCGGTTCGTATTCGTCCACGAATGTTGGACACCTTCACAAATTGTGTAACAGGCGTCCAGAATCGAGCACCGCCAAGTACAGGCTTGGTTATTTGATGCAGGGACTGGACCCCAAGAGTAGACAGTCCACTGGTCCTGTGTTGCCAGCAGTGACGCGGCTATACGACGAGCTGGGGGACCCGTCGGTGGTGCCTCCTAGTCTGGCCTTGGTCCCCCATCTCGTCCCCTAGTGCTTGGCTTCTGCTGGGGAGTTGCGGCAAGCGCCACTCAGCAGTGCAATCTTGCAGCGGAGCGTTCGGCTCCCTCTTAGGTGTCGATTTTTTCGTCGGCCGTTTTCGTTGCCCACCGTACTCCCCAGTATTGGGGCCTGTCCGGGGTGAGCGACTCGTGCAAAGCGCGGTCGCCTCTTCTTCTTGTTTCGCTGTTTCTCTTTTCTTGGACCTGCCTCTTCGGAGGCAGGCCACCGTCCTAGTCCTAGTCCTCCTCCTCCTCCTCATATCACCATCATCATCATCATCATCATCATCACCACCACCACCACCACCACCATCATCATCATCATCATCATCATCATCACCATCATCACCATCATCATCATCATCATCATCATCATCATCAGCATCAGCATCATCATCATCAGCATCATCATCATCAGCATCATCATCAGCATCATCATCATCATCATCCTCTTCCTCCTCCTCATCATCATCACCATCACCATCACCATCATCATCAGCATCATCATCAGCATCAGCATCATCATCACCACCACCACCACCACTTTACCACCACCACCACCATCAGCATCATCATCATCACCATAATCATCACCATCATCATCATCATCATCATCATCATCACCATCATCATCACCATGATCAGAATCAGAATCAGCATCATCAGCATCATCATCGTCATCATCATCATCCACAGCATCCGCAGCATCAGCGGAATCGTCATCCTCATCCTCATCCTCATCATCATGATCATCATCATCATCAGAATCATCATCATCATCATCAGCAGCATCACCACCACCACCACAGCCATCATCATCATCAGCAGCATCATCATCATCGTCGCCATTATCAGCATCAGCAGAATCTTCATCCTCATCCTCATCCTCATCATCATCATTATCGTCAGCAACAGCATCATCATCATCATCATCATCAGCATCAAAATCAGCATCAGCATCATCATCAGCATCAGCATCAGCAGCATCATCATCAGCGTCATCATCATCAGCAGCAGCGTCATCATCATCATCGTCATCGTCATCGCAATCATCCACATCGTCATCACCATCACCACCATTAGATTCATCATAATCGTCATAATCATCATCAATAGCATCATCACCAGCATCATCATCATCAGCATCAGCATCAGCATCAGCATCCTCATAATCAGCAGCATCATCATTATCATCATCGTCATCATCATCCATCCTCATCCTCATCCTGATCCTCATCCTCATCATCGTGTTTATCATCAGCGGCGTCATCATCAGCATCATCCGCATCATCAGCATTATCATCCAAATAATAAACACCATCAAGATTATCATCATCATCCCCATCATCGTCATCGTCATCATCAGCATCATGATTATCATCCTCGGCATCAGCATAATCACCATCATAACCATCACCATTAACATAATCAACAATGCCAATATCATCATCAATCGTAACCGTCGTGTTCATCGCAACCGCCATCATCATCATCATCATGATCACCATCATCATCATCATCAGCAGCATCATCATCATCAGCATCATCATCGTCATCATCATCATGAGCATCAGCATCAGCATCAACATCATCATCAGCAGCAGCATCAGCAGCAGCAACACCACCAGCAACAACAACAACAACAACATCATCATCATCATCATCATCATCATCATCATCATCATCATCATCATCATCCTTCCCATCATCGTCGCCATCGGCATCGTCACCGTCAGCATCAGCATCAGCATCAGCACTGGAACAAACGTCGTGCTTCTCTCTTTCGCGGCAGCTGTGAGCCCATGTATTGTTACTCCTCCCTCCGCCGCCCCATCCTTCCTCATCGTCCAAATCATCATCTTCCTCCTCCTGATCAACCGATCGCTCATCCACAACCTCCACATCCAATGTGCGCAGCTCTCGTTATTTTGAGTGCGCGTAACACGAAGGGGCCAGTTTGGGTCATGACACCCGTCGGCTGATAGAGAAAAAGCAGCGCAGTGGGAAATAATGGATGGGACAGGTAGGACGTCAGATATGGCGCGTGCGCACCTAACTTGACCTATGACTTCTCCTCTCTCATCCTCTTACAGTCGACCGTATCATAAGGACGCACGATAAGGATGCAAGGGCCCTGGAAGGCCATGTCGACACTCTGCGGACGGGACGCGGCCAGCGGGAGCGGCCAATGATGGGCCGAAGGGGAAGGATGCAAGGGGAACCTTGGAAAGTTGCTCATCCTTACTATGCGGGTTGATTGTATTGTCCCCCACCCCCCTCCCCCTCCTTCTCCCGCTCCCTCTTCACAAGACTGAGCGCCCACGAGGTCGAGCGTCGTGGCCTCCAGCTGATGGTCCTCCTCCGTTCTCCTCCTGGCACGTAGCACGAGCGGACCTGCTCATCTCCTCGCACCGCCAGCCCTCGCTGGCCCACTACCCGCCTCGCTGAAGTGCAGCGCGAACCTGGGGGATCGCCGCCTTGACTGCAAGCTGGGGGATCGGTGCTGGGATCTTTGCCTGCTCCGTTCTCCTCCTCCTGCTCCTCCTCCTCCACCTCCTCCTCCTCGCTGGCTACCCTCTGAGCGCCTCTTGACTGGAGCCTCGCGGGCGGGCGCGGAACTCCCCCTGGCTCAAGGACTTCCGCGTTGCCGCTGGAGCGCCGATTCGAGCGGGGCTGCACGCCCGACTTTGTGGATTCGAGGCAGGAGGGGATGTAAGAAGCTAGAAAAGCACGGATGGATTCACACACCCACACACACGCACACACGGAACAGGCGGAGGCACTTGCTCGATGCACGTTCGGAGCGCTGGCCCACTCGGCCGTACGAGGGCCCTCCCGCTGGAAAGACATGCGGCCACACGTGCATCCAGCTCTCGGCCAGGCCGCCGCATCAACTGCATCCAGCTCCCTGGCACAAGCAGACAGTTTCACCTAAGCTTCGCCATGGGCTGGAGCCCTCCAGCTAGACTGCACCTGAACCGCACCGGCGCGGAACCCCACGTGGAAAGTCGTCTCCGAGCCGCGCATGGCAGCGTCAAAGTGTGCAAGCCGTCTCGGGCCGAAACAGTCGAGGTCCCACCTGCCCCCGCAGAATCGGCGGCGAACGAAGGGGGGGAAGTGAAAAGGAAGAGGCATTCTCAGAAGGCGGCGGCGCTTCTCAGAAGCATTCTAGCCTTCTGAGGAAAGGTTCTGTGTCTTCGGGGGAGACTCAGAAAACTGTTCACAGGCCCGAGGCCTTCCGAGCCTTCTGAGAAGGCTCGCCCCCGGACGGCTGGTCAGCAGGGGGATCCGAACGTCACGACGGGTGGCCGTGCATACCCTGTCCAGCGCTTGAGCCGCCAGCTCTCTTCGAGAAAGAACTTCGCCGTTGACTCACCCTCAAGGAGAAAAACACGTCAACTCCCTCTCTCTCTCGACGAGCCCTGCCCGAATTGACAAACGCTCCCCCTGGGCGCGCCGCCGACAGAATAGAGGAAACAAAAAAAACAAGAAGAAACGTAAACAGAAACTTTCGACGCTCCGCGCAGACTTCTGGGACCTGCGCCAGGCCCCCCCTCCCCGGCGCGCCGCCCGGGGGCCCCAGCGCAGCTCCCAGAGTTCCGCGCGGAGCGTCGAAAGTTTATGTTCATGTTTCTTCTTGTTTTTGTTGTTTCCTCCATGCTGTCGGCGGCGCGCCGAGGGGGGGGAGCGTTTGTCAAGTCGGGCAGGGCTCGTCAAGAGAGATAGGGCGGCGAGATCTATACATATCCACTGCTCCCTGGCCAGGCCCAGCCTGAACCCAGCAGCGGTGCATACGCCACGCCCTCCTGGCTTGGCCAGGAGGGCGTATACACAGCTCGTGAGCTCAGGATGGGCCTGGCCGGGGAGCAGTGGATATGTATAGACCTCGCCGCCCGAGAGAGAGAGAGAGGTGACGTGTGTTTTTTTCTCACGGAGCAGCGGAAGCCTACAGCTGCTCGCGTGCGTTCCGCCCTCCTTCGGCCCGAGGCCCCGCCCGCCGGCGGCGGGCGCCGAGCGCGCGGCGGGCCGGGGAGGCTCACAATTGAGCAGGGCCCGACCGCCCCGGCACTCCCTGTAGTCCTACCACGAAATGTTCTTAGAACCCAAAAGCGCTCTATCGGGAATGGACAGACCTCCCTTTAGTAAAACGTGGTTTAGTGAAAACGACCTCGGGCCCAAACCTAGCGGGCGCAAGCCTGGAAAGTAACGGCCACGGCGCCCTCTCGAGAACCGAAAACGGACAATTCACTAATCGACGGGTCACTGTTGGGGGTTCTGTCCACCCCCGACTCTAAGAACAAAAACAGTGTTCTCAGAAACCCCATGTTTTGTCAAACCAAGACAGTCTCCGCCAGAAATGCTCTGAGAGCATGTCGTGGAAGCCACAAAAAGGGTCTTAGAACATTGCTTGGTAGGGCTATAGTTATGTCGGGCGTGTCCCCCTACAGGGGGATTTTCGACGAAAAATAAAGAAATACCCCAAGATAATCCAAAAATGGTCCAAACATAGTCCGGGGACTATTTTGGGGGTATTTGTAGGCCTTTGGGGCGTATTTTGGTTTTTTTGTGTTTCGTCGAAGATCCCCCTGTAGGGGGACAGGCCCGACTTAGGGCTATAGGCGAGCCAGGACGCTTCGCCGCTGCTTGACTCACAGGCACTGGAAAGCGCCGAGCGCGCGGCGGGCCGGGGAGGCTCACGGGTCGGGCGAAAGGGGGAGATAGCAAAAGGGGGGGTTGAGAATCAGCTCGCGCAATTAGCTGATTTTCCCGGCGCCTCCCGGCGCCGGAGGCGCCGATGTCTCGAGGAATGGGCCCCCCGGTGGGGCCGAAACCAGCTGCATGCAGCAACTCTCGTGACCCCCCCTTTCGCAATGCCCCCCTCTCGTCCGGCCCGAGGCTCACAGGCACTGGAAGGCGCCGGGGGAGCCCGCGCACCACAGCGGGAGGAGCGCCCGCCGGCACAGGCCGGGCCAGCTGGCCAGCAGCAGCGCCGCCAGGGAGCCGGCGGCCGCGCCTCGCGGGGGAGGGGGCGGGGCCGCAGACATCGGAGGCCTCTTGGGAGGAGAAGGAGGAGGAGGAGGAGGAGGAGGAGGAGGAGGAGGAGGAGTAGAAGGAGGAGGAGAAGGAGGAGGGGGAGGAGGAGGAGGAGGAGGGGGGAGGAGGAGGAGGAGGAGGAGGAGGAGGAGGAGGAGGAGGAGGAGGGAGGAGGAGGAGGAGGAGGAGGGGGAGGGGGAGGAGGAGGAGGCTCGCTGAGATCCAGCGGTTCTGGAGGAGGCGCCGGTCGCCGCGGCCGTGGAAGAGCGCACCAGAAAGCCGTGAGGGCCTTCCAGAACTGGACGAGCTCGTTCCACTATTCGCAGAGTGACTACTCGCACATGGCGTGGAATCCGCCGCGGGGGGCTCTCCGATACATGACACAGGGGAAGACACGCTGTTTCCTGACGTTTGCGACTAG
>CAUYUJ010015519.1:31005-86005 GCA_963575745.1 Prorocentrum cordatum
AGAGCCACTTCGGCAGGTCTGCTTCGGCATAAGTCCGCTTCGGCAGATCCGTTTCGGCTGAAAGGGGGGAAGAAGCGAGAGGAGGAGGAGCAGGAGGGAGGAGGAGCAGCAGCAGGAGGGTGAGCCAGAAAAGGAGCGAGCAGCAGCAGCAGCAGCAGCAGCAGCAGTTGGAGTCGTAGGATTTGTCCCGTCGGACGGCTGCCAAGAGAGGCGGTGTACAGCTGATATGAGCATGAGTTAACGAACCAACAACACACACCCATACCCATAGGGGGGTCGGAGAGGGCTATGGGCACGTGTTGTCGGATGGGGGCCCCCGCTCGAACGGGAGCGTTCCCCAGGGTCCGACAACCCGCACCCATACCCATAGCGAGTCCTCCTCCCAACGACCGCCCCCTGTGGGTGTGGGTGTGTGCTGTTCGTTCGGCATGAGTGCGCCATGAACGACCACGAACGCGAGCACTCGCAGCAGGGGAGAGCGAGGAAGAGGGAGAAAAAAACGATCGAACCCACTGCATCCCTGCACGGTCGGGATCGCCTTAGGGCAGGAGGCGCGACGAAGCGCCGAAAAGCATTCGATTGCCGCCTCCGCCGCCAGCCTCACGGAACCTCCTCAACCCTCCGCCGATCTCCTCGCAGGGCCTCCCGTCCCTCCGAAGACCTCCGCCCTCCTGGCAATGTTCACGGGAAGCCTCTCATCCCTCCTAAAACCCCCCCGCGCTCCTCGCAAAGCCTCTGAGACCCCGCGTCCCTCCCACACCCTCCGCACTCCTCCTTCCTTCGAGACGCGCATGGACCACGGTCCGCACCTGCTTCGCGCTGCGCGGAGGGACAGGACAAGAGGGAGGCGCAGAGGGAGAGAGGGGGGGGCAAAGGAGGCAAGAGGAGGCGATCCTACAGGGTAGAAGCGGAGCAACGCCAACCCTCATAGTTCATGTTGCTCCCATCGTACTTAAAGACCACATCCCAGAAGTAATTTCGAGCACCCGGAAAAGTGTCGAAAGAGTGTCGAAACAGTGTCGAAACAGTGTCGGACGAGTGTCTCCCAGGGCCCGACACGTGAAAACCTTCGAGTTCCGGTACTTTTTTGGTGCTCGAAATTCTGTCTGGTGATCAAGGCTGAAGTAGGCTGGAACATCAGAACCCTCGTAGTTCATGTGGTCTCCAAGCTGCTGCTCCGGGCATGCGCGGGTTCGTCTCCCTGTAGCAGACGGGCTCAAGGTGAGCTGGCACTGTGCGGCGGACGTCGTCCAAGCTCTCGCTGATGTGACCAGGCAGCGTTTCTCACGTCCTCCAAGGATGCTGGAGCGTGTAATTCTTCTACCCGCGTCTCAATCAGGTGGCGGCTTTCGGCGAGTTCGCCCTTCGCTTGGCCCGAGGGTTGCTACATCTTCCCTTAATCGTTCAGCATACCAATCCTGAAAAGATGTCTGTTCATTTTCGGCGAAATTCGGCCAACCACTCGGCACGACAGGAAAAACGTCGCCAATGCCGGGGTCGTCTCGCCCATGGTCACCAACGACATGCGTCTCAGCAGGACCAAGCTCTCCGTCGTCGTCGTCATCAGCATGATCGGTTGCTGGTGTCCCGAGGTGTGCCCAAGGGCCTGTTGAACAAGAAGAACACCACTGCCTTTCTCCTTGACATGTCAAGCAAACTGCATGGTGAATGCTTCCGCACTTGTCGCAAGCATCGCAAACCATCGCTCCTCCATCCACGGAGTCGTCGACATAGGGATCTACAGCCTGACCGCAGATTTGGCAAATCAACTCCACATTCGCATCGATCCTATCGAAGCCTCCACGCTAGATGATACCGACGAATGTTCACTCAACTGAGGGTCAAGACAACCAAACCTCACATGCTTACTTTCACAAGCTTCCGATGAGAACTGCCTGAAATCACTAGAAATGTCAGAATGGCTTTCTGAAGCTTTCTCTGAGGTCGCTGGCTGGTCGACTAGCAGATGAGCGGAAACACGCCAAGAATCCTGCTCACGCTGCGCATGATCAAGAGAAGGCGCCGGGAACGGGTCGCACGCAGCCTCGGGCGCATGCTGCCACTGCCCGATAATGCACCAATGAAGCTGCGCTGTCAGGAACTCGATTGTTCTCGAGGCGGTTGTGCAGAGGGATTGTCTGGGGCTCGCGTTCCCAGCACCTATCTTGCGACACTGCCTTGCTTGCAGCCAGAGTCTGTAATCGTCGACGCCGCTTCTGTGGTTTGATCAGCTGCTTCGCACTTGGATCCAGGCAAGAGCGCACGCAGGACTGCACCATCAGGATGGGCAACACACGGGGCGGGACACGGGCGCCTGAACACAACTTGTCTTGAGCTCTTGAGCCTTGAGCCTCCGCACTCCACCAAAATCTACGGAACCCTCCAATCCCTGCTAAAAGCTCCGCACTCCTCCCAAACCTCTGAAACCTCTGAAGCCTCACATCCCTCCCAAACCTTCCCTCCCGAAACCTTCGACGACTGAGGCGCTACGACGGCCGTGTCAGCCAATAGGAACGAGAAGGGAACAGGGGGGCCCTACGGAATGGGGAAGAGTCCAGGATGAGTGAAGATGAGTACCGAAGAGTGCGATGGAATGGGGAAGAGGAGGGAGGAGTGCCGAAGGCTGCGATGGAGTGGGGGGCGTCTCGAGAAGGAATGCCGAAGAGTGCCGGGGAGTGCGATGGAGTGTGGAGGACTCCAGAGGAGTGCCGAGGAGTGGGATGGAGAGGGGAGGAAAAGAGAAGTGCGATGGAGTGGGGAGGGGCCGGAGGAGTTCGCGGAGTAGTGGGGATGAGTGCCGAGGAGTGCCGAGGAGTGGGGAGGAGTCGGGAGGAAGGCCGAGAAGTGCAATGGAGAGACGAATGCGGCGAAGTGCCGAGGAGTGCGATGGAGTGGGGAGGAATGGGTTTCAGTGGGGGAGAGGGTCCGCGGAGTGCAATGGAGGGAGGATTGCGGAGGAGCGGGGAGGAATGCCGAAGAATGCAATGAAGTGGGGAGCAATTCGGAGGAGTGGGGAGGAGTGCCGAGCAGTGCGATGGAGTGGGGGGGAACTGAGGAGGAGTGCGGAGCAGTACAATAAAATGGGGAGGAGTGCGGAGGATTAGGGAGGAGTGCGGAAGAGTGGGGAGGAATGCCGAAGACTGCCGGGAAGTGCGATGGAGTGTGGAGGACTCCGGAGGAGTGCCTCGGAGTGGGATGGAGAGGGGAGGAAGGGAGAAGTGCGATAGAGTGGGGAGGGAGGAGGAATTCGGTAGTGGGGATGAGTGCCGAGAAGTGCCGAGGAGTGGGGGGAGTCAGGAGGAAGACCGAGGAGTGCAATGGAAAGACGAGTGCGGAGAAGTGCCGAGGAGTGCGATGGAGTGGGGAGGAATGGGTTTCAGTGGGGAGGAGCGCCGAGGAATACGATGCAGTGGGGAGCAATTCGGAGGAGTGGGGAGGAGTGCCGAGCAGTGCGATGGAGTGGGGGGGAACTTGGGAGGAGTGCGGAGCAGTACAATGAACTGGGGAGGAGTGCGGAGGAGTGGGGGTGAGTGCGGAGGAGTGAGGAGGAATGCGGTGACGTGCTCACGACTGCGACGGAGGAGAGAGGAGTCCCGAGGATTGAGAGGAGTTGGAGACGTGACGACCCGCGCCTCTGGGAGCGTCCAGGGGGCCTTTTTGTCGACCATCGAGGACCTGCGGGAGCGTCCCTCCGGGGACCTCTGGAGGACTGCGGGGACATCTTGCCCGGGGCCTCTGCGACGACCTTGAGAGCCAGAGGAGGCGAGTGGACGCCTGAAGACGTCGTCGATCGTCGTCGCCCTCGTCTTCGCCGCCGCCATCGCCTCCTCCTCCTGCTGCTCCTCCTCCTCCTCCTCCTCCTCCTCGTCCTTATCGTCATCCGTCCCCCCTCGCAGTCCACGCCTTCCCTGCCTCTCCTCCTTCTGTCCTTCCGGCCGTCAAGCATGGCGGCTACGCCATCGCCAGGGTCACCCTCGACAGGGTTACCCTGAGACCCACAGCTGTGCACACGCCCTTCTGGCTGGTCCGGGGAGCACATGCACCGCTCCCGGGCCCAGGATGGACCGAGCCAGGAGCGGTGGACGTGTACAGGTCCCGTCGCCCGATCCTTGGCGTACTCCACCTGCGACTGGTTCACGGCGGCGAGGGCCGCGGAGACCTCTGCATCGCCCGCGTCGACCAGCACCACGCAGAAGGAGCGTGTCACCATCCCCAGGCCGCTGGCGGAGCAGAGCTGGTCGTGGTTCCGCAGCGTCGCATGGGGCGCCATGCCTCGGGGGCAGACAAAAACACCCTCTCACAGAACGCCCGCACTGGTGACAGTTGCCAGGGGCACTCCGCGTGCGCACGGCACCGCATTCCGAGCGCACCCCAGCGGGGCAGCCAGCCGACGCCCCAAAAAAAACAGCCGAACGTGTCCAGCGAAACGCACCTTGGCCAGTCGGCGACACCGACCGAGGACTGCTCCAAGAAACACCTGGAGGCCAATGCCGCACGAACCCGCGCAGAGCGCCCCCCATCGACTTGTCTGGGCCAGCGTTCTCTCCACGCCCGAAGGCCGCCGACGACCCTCACGGCCATCTGCCGGAAGTTGCCAGCGACGTCCTCCAGCTCGGCGAAGGACTTCCGCTGGCGGGCGTCGCCCCCGCGGCCCATCAGGAGCGCGAAGGAGTCGCCCTGGGCGGGTCCCGTGCCCACGCCGAGCACCTGGGGGTGGGGGCGAGCCGATGCTCGCCTCGGCAGGAGTCGGCACAGACGGGAGGCAGGCAAGGAGTAGGAAGAGGGCGGAGGAGGGGGGCGAGGAGGAGAGGGTGGAGAAGAAGGGTAAGGATAACAGCTAAGAGAACGAGAAGGATGCAAGAGAGAAAGAGAGAGAGGGACAGATCTATGCATATATCTACACATATTCATTGTAACCACGTGCGCGCTCCGCGCGCGCGCGCAAGTTCTAGCGCAGCCCAAGTCAACCTCACAGGATAGGACGAAGATGGACATCATCCCGTTAGGATCACCATATGGGAGCGTACTCCCTGACGGACGCCTCAGGAGTCGCTGAAGAAGGCGCCAGAAAGTCGCGCAGGGCAGCCAAGAGGAGGACCCAGGGCAGCCTAAGGGGGGATGCCCGAGAGCCCCCGAGAGCCTGGCCAAACCATGATGGGAGCCTCCTTGGATGCCACCGGGGGACCTCCTCGGAAGGCTCTCGGGGGCTTCTGGGGGCGGGGCCTCTCCCGCTTTGGTTGGGGATCTCCTGGTGGCTTCTCCAGACTTTTGGGGGGCGTTTCGGGGGCATGTCTGGGCTCGAAATCATGGGCAGATCTTCCACAACCGCTACCATCTGTAGGACGGGGGGCAGGATGTGGAGGTCCTTCTCCTCCTCCTCCTCCTCCTCCTCCTCCTCCTCCTCCTCCTCCTCCTCCTCCTCCTCCTCCTCCTCCTCCTCCTCCTCCTCCTCTCTCCTCCTCCTCCTCCTCCTCCTCCTCCTCCTCCTCCTCCTCCTCCTCCTCCCCCTCCCTCTCCTACCTATGGTGTGGTGTAAGATGGGCCCGTCACGAAATGTCGGTTTGGATCCCCGGCTCCCGGCCCTGTCTCCAGGCCGCCTCGAGGGCCGCCCTGGCTGCCTCTGAAGCCATCCTGGCGGGCTCTCTTGTGCCGTATCTGCGGGGCCGTCGCAGGAACCTCGCAGACTGCCTTGGCGCTGTGTTGGGGGCCTCTCTTGGGCCGTCCTGGAGCGCTGGGAGGCCGAAGCAGCATGCAGTAGGGGACCGACCACAAGAAACCTTCCACAAGAAACCCAACCCTGATCGTCACGTTCTCCACGGCAAAAACATCGAAACTCAAGAAACCCAGGGCACCCTGGAGGCAAGCAGGGTGTTTCTTGGCATGGGCCCCCACTGTGAGGGAGGCGGAACGAGGAAGGCGCGAAGGAAAGACAGGGCGGAGGGAGGAAAGAAAATGTCGCAGCGGGGAGGAGAGGAATGAGAAGGATGCGGAACGAGTGACGAAAGAGGACCATGAACAGGAGAGAGATGAAGGGGAACGGACAGCGAGGAATGGGGAAAACGGAAACGCACTCGGGGGCACGCCAAAGCCTGGGACAGAAGGAACTGGAGAGGGGGGCCGAGGTTGGAAAAAAAGGATTTGAGGGATTTTGTTTTTTCGTTCCAAGCCGGGCCCCCTACCACTTAGTGGGGCAGGATGCTGGGCGAGGGCAGCGGAGGGAGGAAGGAATGAAGGAACGATGAAAATAAAGAAGGGGGGAGTCGGAAACGCACGAGGAAGGCGGAGAGGAAGGCGTGAAGGAGAGGCGAGGAGGAGGGAAGAGGGACGATGACGCAGCGGGAAGTAGGGGGAGGAGGGACAGGAGAAAGATGCCCCTGCGCGCCTTCCTGGGGCCTTCGTGGGCGCCTCCCGCAGTGCACGCATGCGCATACCCATGACGCGAAGTCGTGCTGGACGTCGCCTCCATTCAGAGAACGGGCTGCGTCATTTGTCTGGCACCATGTGCCGTGCAACATCTTGACGCATTCCGGCAAAGCACAACGAGGCCCCAAAAATCCCCGAGGCCGCGCCCGATACGGCCTCGACTGAACTTGACGGCCTTTGGATGGTTCGAGTTGCACCACATCATTGGCGCCCAGGGTCTCCAGGGGACCTCCCAAACACTACCGGGATAGTCAGAGGGGCCCTCCAAACGCCCAAAACAAACGAAAACGCATACGGAAAGAGATGAAATCTCATCCAGGAGCGAGGGAGGGAAGGAGAGAAGGAGTGATGAAGGAGGGGGAAGTCAGAATCCCATAAGGGATGCGAAGAGTGAAGGCGCGACGGAGAGACGAGGCGGAGGGAGGAGGGAAAATGACGCAGCGGGAAGGAGGGAGGAGGAGAGGAAGGAGAAGGGTGTGGAACGGGAGACGCAGGAGAATCAAGAGCAGGAGAGAGAGCAGGGAGAACGGACAGCGAGGGATGGGGCAAGGGAAACGCACCCTAAGGAAGACCAAAGCCTAGGACAGAGGAGAGAAGAGGAGGGGGGGTCGAGCTTGCAAAAAAATGATTCGAGAGAATTCCTTTTTTCAAGCTGTATCTGGACATCCCCAAAAGCACACAGATCGCCCAGAAGACATCTAAGAGTCCCGCAAGACATCCGGGGAAGCCCTTCAGAGACCAAAATCATTGCAAAAACTAAGGGAAGTGTATGACTTCTGTTTTCTCGCATTTCCGCTTCCGATGTGCTTTCGAGGCTTGCACGTGCCCCAAAGAGCCGCTTGGGACGCCTCTTGGGGGCATCTTGGAGCTCTCTGGGGGGCCTCTTGCGAGCTCTTGCGGGAACCTCGGGGCCTGCTTCGGCGCTGGGTGCCTAGGAGGCGGGTCCTGAGAGCTCATTGCGGCCTGCTCGGAGCATCTTTGGGGCCTCCATGGTGCCCCTTCGGGCGTCATGGGAACTCTTGTGGCCTCTTGGGGCCACTTCGCGCCACTAGGGACGCCTCTTGGGGGCCTCGTGGAGCTCTCTTAGGGGACTTGCACAATCCTCGGAAGCGTGTCGGGGGCGGAAATGCGAGAAAACAGGGAACCATTGATTTCCCATGTGTTTTCTAATGACTTTGGCCTCTCGAGGAGTTCCCCAGAGCTCTTGGGGGACTCTTGGAAGCCTCTTGGGGCGATCTTTCGAGGAGCCAGCTTGGACATCCGTGGAGCACACTTGGGTTGTCTCAGGGGCGTCCTGGACCGTCCTCAGGCCTCCCAGGGGCTCTTGTGGACGCCCGGGAAGGAAGTACCGGGGATTTGCCAGAAATGCGAGCTAAGTGGGCGAAACTGGTACGTATGTATGTTCAATGGGTGGATGGATGTGTATGTACATGTATATGTATATACTTATGTTGCATTATATGATGTTCGGTATTGGCAGGTTGTAATGTATATATGAATGCTTGCATACATATATACATAGATACACGTACAACTTAGAGTGACATGTTACCTTGTGATGTACTCTACAAGCGTATGATACATGTCAAGAAAATTGTAAATATTGCACTGAAATGTGTGGTGATAAACTAATTTACATGTACCACATTAACTTATGCTAGCTTACGTTGTATATGGTAGGTTATACTATACTTTGATGAACAGCATTCCGTTGTAAAATATCAAAGTACATCCATGTGATAGCGCACGACACGAAATTATGGTTCAATGCACTGTACTATGCGACACTGCACTTTGTTATAATAGGTTACTGCAAATGGTACTCAACTTGGCCATCTTGTAATATAATACATCATGATAAACTAGATTAAGGTATGACGTACTGTATTGTGTGATGATGGTAAAAAATAAGTTGTATATGCAAATAAGACGTGTAAGAACAAATATATCCGAAAGCACATACACATTCATAAACATACACATACGCATCGACATGGGCATTTTCACACACATGTATAGTTACATATTCATGTACATAAACATATACATATACAAATAAATATACATCCACATATACATATGAATATACATGTGCGTACCCATATACATATAGATGTACAAATATATGCACAAACATCTATACATATATATATACACGTGTCAGCCTAAACAAACAAGTATGTATATCAGCACACGCACAATCAATAACATAAGCAACTGGAGCTACATATGCATATACAGAAACTATACCATATACACATACCTAAACCTATACCAGTACATATGCGTATACATATACAAATGCCTGGACATACACATATACAGATACATGCATATAGCCGTAGGCATTTATATGTACATGTACATATGATCATGCACATGCACCTACACAAGCACAAGCACACGAACATACTTAAACATATAATATAACGTGTCCTTACACATGGACTCATACATATAAATGAACATGTACGTATCCAAAATCATATGCACATGACTGTACGGGTAGTGATACATATGTCAATATGCCCTCGCAAACACACACATAAATATGCCTCATAGACACAAACATTGACATTGACATTGGCAGGGACGGACATATGCATGTACGTATACATATACATGCACTTGACATATGCATGCACGTACACATCTACATGTATTTAATCAGTTTTATATGTACATATGTACAGAAGCACATGCAGAAATATATACCTACATGATACAGATACCGACTCATATATATATATACACACACCGATACACTACCCATAGACATTAAACATACAATGGTACATACATAATTTACACACATATATATGTACTGATATATGCATACGCAACCACGTATACGTATACAAAGACATATTCATAGACATTTGCATGTAGAATAAAAAGTAGAACAACTAATACGTAATAGAACATGGTATACATGCAGGGAACGGGTAGGGATCAGAAAGAAACGAATGATAAGAGAGGAGAGAGAGCGGAAAAAGGAACACGAGGAGGCCGCATGGGCCGGCGCCACATTCACATCGGACCAACTGGGGTGCAGCTTGCGCTGGGCTTGTGGTAGCAACTGCGCATAATGGCTGACGAACCCTGGGCGGAAGCAAGTTGGCGATTCCACGAAGAACTGCCCGTGTCTGCCGCGTGGAAGTTTGGGCATGCGCAATCGAATATGGCACATATCTCTTGCGTGACATGACAACGGCGTTAGCCGCTGTTTGGCAAGGCGGCTGTCCCTTCACACCCGAAGATGTTGTACTGACGGGTATGTCGCAGGATCAAATACATGCTATAGCAATACGCAGTCGGCACCACGCCTCGGAGTTCGAGCAGGCTGCACCGAAAAAATCATCGACGAACTCCATGATGTCGACTCCACTGCGTTCTTTGAATAATCGCAGGACCTCTGCAACGGAAGAGTCGTTGATGCCGGGGGGGGCTCTTGAGGCCGAACGGGAGAAAATTGTAGTTCCCGAGCTGCCGCGTGCACGAGCGGCAGAATCCGCGGAGCAGAGTGCGACCTCGGCAACACTCCAATTTCACAAAACAAGCTTGGAAGCCGACTACGAGCATCCACGATGTTGACATGAGACGTTGTAGCGTCTTCCGAGGTGCCGTACCCAACCCCGACACGTCCCATGCGCAGGTCAACGATGAGTCGCGCCTCGAAACGTTGCTCATTAAGAAGATCGTCCGAAGCGCCCTGCAGCGGTTCTAGGAGCGCCCACGGATTCACGCTCAACCCCGCCAGCTTGAGATGGCCAGGCGAGTACAAATGCACCTTGCCAAGTTTTGCAAGGCGGTGGAACTCCTGCTCGGCCCATATCTGGAGCTCCAAATACGACAGATGATTCCTCGCCTGCTTTTGTTTAACCCCTGGTGCGTCGCGATGCACTCCGTCCGACCATTGAGTCCAGAAACCTGGGGACACCCCGCACTCTGCTTGGAAATCCAAGCGGAGTGTCGGGCAGGGATGTTCTCCCACCCGCGCAGCGCATTGCTTGCATCACGGATCGTTTGAAGCAGGGGGTCCATGCTGAAACGAGTCTTTGAGCCACTAACTGGCACATGATGCTGCAAGCCAATGGCTTTGGAAAGGAGGAAAAAAGGGAGGAAGTGGCAGGAGGGCTCCTGTGTTCCTGATGGGTGAATGGGGTCGCGAGCCCGGAAAAGGTCGAGAGCTTGAAAGTGGCACTTCTTGGAGACCGCGCCACCCCGGAGTCGCGCCAGCACTCTGCGAGCTGTCCCCTCTGCGCCCGCCTCGCTCTGGCCCGCTGCGGGCCTCATCGGCCTTCGCCAGCCCGTCGAGACGGCGCGCGAGCGCCTCCTCCCTTCCTCCTCCACACGGGGTGGGCGGGTGAGCCGGGAGCGTTCCGGAGGGGAGGTGTCGGCGTCGCTCTGCCGTGGGAGGACGAGGGCGGCCCAAGCGGGCGGGCTGCTGCGTCGCTCCGGTGAGCGGGCAGCGCCGTCGGGCCCCCCCCTCTGGGCGGTGCGACCCCGCCGTTCAGGTGCGCACTTCCGAGGGGCAGCTGTGCTGCCGGCTGCGCGGAGGCGGCAAACGCTCCCACCGTGGAGCCGCCACGGTGCCTGCGCCAACAGCAGTGCGAGCGGATCCGGCAGTTGGCCGACGAAGGTGAAGGGGCTGTTGCGTGCGCCCAACCCCGAAGCCCCTTTCCCGAGAGAAGGCGTCCGCAGAAAGCCGCCAGAGGAGAAGAAAGAGAATCGAAGAGGCAGAGGAGAGAGAACAAAAAAAGAATAGGACGAAAAAGAGAAGGAGAAGAATAAGAAGTGAAAGAGAAAAAGGGCGAGGACGAGGACGAGGAGGGAGAAGGAAGAATGAGGGTGGATGGAAACAAAGAGGTACAACGAGGAGACCGACGACTAAAGCATAGCACTCCCTCCGGAAATCTCTCCCTCCTCGACTTCGTTCTCCCCTCCCCCTCCAGCCCCCGGCGACGACGAGGCTGCTCCCGACGTCCCCGACGAACACGACGACGTCGCTACCCCCGCCTCCGCGTCCACCTGCTTCTCTCCCCCCTCTCGCCCTCCTCACCCTCACGGTGCCACCCGTCCTCAGCCTCACTCTCGGAAGCAGCGTCGTCGTCGTCGTCGTCGCCGTCGTCTACGGCGAGCGGCGCCTTCTCCGCCTCCACGGAGTCCGCGGTGGCTACTTCCACGAACTCGGCGAGCGAGTTGGCCACGCGCCAGAACTGCAGCGTCTCCATTGCTCGCCTCTGGCACCCCCTCGCCCCTCCTTGTCATGAGCAGGCTGCTTGGCCTCGGAGGGTGCGCTGGGCCAGGTGCCTCTGGGCTCTGGGACGCCTCCCGCCCAAGACGGGGCCACCAGAGGCCCCACTGGAATCGGCAGGAGGCCCTCCTTGAGACCCAGGCAGGGTGGCGGGATGGGCCACGGGGAACCGGATCCGCCGCCCCCTGTTGATTCATCACAGGGGTGCCTGCCGTGCTGGATCCTTTCGGCATTGGCTTTGGTTCATCTTCCAAAAGAACTCCCCCTGGGGCTCCGGCCCAGCCCGCCGGCACCCCGGAAGGCTGCACAAGGCCCGGTTGCAAAGGTTTTCCTCGTCCAGACGGGTCCAAGATGGTCCAAGATGGCCGCCAAGACGGCCAAGATGGCCCTCAAGTTCGCTCAAGATGGTCCAACATGGCCTCCAAGACAGCCCAAGAGGCCGCAAGATATTGCCAAGTCCGCCCAAAAAACCTCCAAGACGGCCCAAGACTGCCCAAGACTGCCCAAGAGGTGCCGAAGAGGCCTCCCGGACGGCCCAAGAAGCCTCCGAGAGGTCCTCCAGGAGGGTCCTGAGACGCTAAATTCATAGATTTTCGTTGACTCTCGGATTTGCCTCTTTTCGGCCTTCCGACGGCCCAAGAAGGCCCAAGAGGCCCCAAAGATCGCCACCAGAGCGCCCAAGAGGCCTCCAAGATGGCTCCAGAACGCCTCAAGAGGCCCCCAAGACGACCACAAGACGGCCCAAGAGGCCTCCAATATTCCCAAGATGGCCTCCAAGACGGCCCTGGAGCACGCCTGGCCCCAAGTCAGCCCACAGAGACCTCCAAGACGGGGCTTCCGACGGCGTCAGACGGACCAGGAGCCGACCAAGACGGGCAAAGAGGCCCCCAAGAAGCCCCCGAAGGCCCCCAAGTCAGCCCAGAGAGGCCTCCAAGATGCCTCCAAGAGGCTCCCAGGAAGCTCCCAGGAGGCCCCAAGAGTATCCCCAGAGGCTCCCAAGATGCCCCCCCGCTCCTCCTCCTCCTCTTCCTCCTCCCTCCTCCTCCTCCTCCTCCTCCTCCTCCTCCTCCTCCTCCTCCTCCGCCTCCTCCTCCGCCCTCCTCCTCCCTCCTCCTCCTCCTCTCCTCCTCCTCCTCCTCCTCCTCTTCCTCCTCCTCTTCCTCCTCCTCCGCCTCATCCTACTCCTCCTCTTCCTCCTCTTCCTCCGCCTCTTCCTCGGCATCCTCCTGATCTTCCCCGCCATCCTCCCCCAAGTGTTCCCCGACGGGTTTCTACAACGTTTGGGGGAACACATGGTCCAATAGCTTGGCAGAGCTCTTGCCACAACGCTCGGCCACATGGGCGATTCTAGAGGCCAGGGGACGGCGGTGATTTGCCGTAGGCGTCTTCGATACGGCAGGTTCGTGTCGTGACGATCACGGCGTTGGCTTCTGACACCGTGGGGATCGTTCAGCCTTGAACGATCGGCCGCTTCCGAACCGCCAGATCGCTCGACACCGACCGATTCTGGGTCGCCGGCGGCGCTCAACGTTGAACACCGGCGGCGGGGTCGCCGCTGGTCGACACGACGCGAACCTACAGCAGAGAGCCAACCCAAAGGCCACCATTAGGGACACCAAGGCAAGAGGCTTCAACAAAAATCCTGGGAGGTCTGCTCATGGCCCTGCGGGTTCGCCCAGGAAGGCCTTTTCATGGCCTTGCCGGTTCGCCCAGGAAGGTCTTTGTTCAAGAGAGAACGAAAGAAAGAGAGAGAGAGAGAGAAATATAGAGAGAGGGAAAAAAAAACGTAAAAAAACGGGGTGAGAAAGAGAGAGAGAGAGAGACAGAGACCGAGACAGAGAGAGCTCGCGCTGCCTCCTCCAGGACAAGCGCCTCCGCGCCAAAGCGCCCACGCTGTTCCATCCCTCCCTCCATCCCTCCATCCCTCCTCCATCCCTCCACACCCCCATGCCTACCTCCCTCCATGCCTACCTCCATCCATCCCTACATGCCTACCTCCATCCATCCCTCCATGCCTGCCTCCAACCATCCCTCCATCCCTACTTCCATCACGCCTCCATCCACACATCCGCCCCTCCCAAACAGAACCTCCACCCATCCGAACCACACCTCCCTTCCCTCCCTCCACACCCCCAACCGCTCCACCCCGCCCCGCCCTCGGCCCCCGCCCCATCAGGGGAAGCCAAGAAAATGTCCATCCTCCCCGGACCTCTCCTGGGGCGCGTTCCGACCAGCACTTCGAGGCGAAGCCGGCCGTGACGACGAGGGCCTCCCAGAAGGCCCCCAAAAAACAAAAATGTGGGAAGGATATCGACGTCGGTACCCTTTCCTCCTCCTGTCGGGGATCTACTGAGCTGGGTCAATCCAGCCCGGGGCCAGTCAGGCTTTGCAGAATCCTGCAAGATCCTGCAGGATCCTGCAGGATCCTGCACCCAAGCCCGGGTCAGTGCGACCCTGGCTCTGCAGGATCCTGCAAGATGAGCATCGTTTAATCGATCCCCATCCCCGGCGGTGTGAGCTGGGCCCCGCAAGCCGATTGACCCTCCTAGGTGGAGGCATAGGCCGTTCCCTTCGGGCTTCGAGGGGTGTATCCCCAACAGGGGTGGTAATTTGGTGGGGGCCTCGCAGCGGATGAGCATGGGGAGGGGGGTCGCTGAAACGACACTGAGCAAGATCTGGCGCTCCTGCTGACCCCCGTCCTGCATCGACCCCCGTCTCGAGGCTCCCGACTCTGCCCGCCCCCCGCACCCCTGGCGCCCCGCCTGCCGCTCGTGGGCAGCGCGGCCCTGCTGAGCAGCAGCGCCCTCGCGCGCTGCGAGGGGCCGTCCAGCCAGCCCCGCAGCTCGGCGCCGGCGACGTGCCGCACGGCCTGCGGCGCCGCGGGGTCGCGAGAGAAGAGGACTCACTCCCTCTCCTCCTCTGATGACGACGACGACGACGACGACGACCCGCCCCACCTCCACTCCCTCCCTCCTCCAGAGCCTCGCACCCGCTCTCCTCCTCCTCCTCCTCCTCCTCCTCCTCCTCCTCCTCCTCCTCCTCCTCCTCCTCCTCCTCCTCCAACTCTGGCTCCGCCTCCGACTCCGCCTTCTCCTCCCCCTACTCCTCCTCTCACTAACACAATCACCGTCACCATCACCATCACCATCACCATCACCATCACCATCACCATCATCATCATCATCATCATCATCATCATCATCATCATCATCATCATCATCATCATCATCATCATCATCATCATCAGCATCATCATCATCATCAGCAGCAGCATCATCATCAGCATCATTATCGATTATAATCAGCATCGTCATCATAATCATCATCAGCATCATCAGCATCATCGTCATCGTCATCGTCATCGTCATCATCGTCATCATAATCCTCCTCATCCTCATCATCATCATCATCATCATCATCATCATCATCATCAGTACTATCATCAGCATGATCATCAGCATCACTACTATCATCAGCATGATCATCAGCATCATCATCATCAGCATCATCATCATCATCATCATCATCATCATCATCATCATCATCATCGTCGTACTCAGCATCGCCAACATCATCCTAATCCAAGTCCTAACCATCGTCCTCATCCTGCTCGTCATCAGCAGCATCATCAGCATCATCATCCTCAGCAGCAGCAACAGCAGCGCATAATCAGCACCACCATCATCGTCGACAACATCACAACCATCATCAACAATATCATAATGATCATCATCATCATCATCATCATCAGCATCATCAACATAGTCATCAACAGCATCGTCATCTACATTCTCACTACGAACACAACCATCACCGTCACCACCACCACCATTTTCACCATCACCCCGATCAGCATCGTCGTCATCGGCATCGTCAACAGAACCATCATCGTCCACGTTGTCGTCATAATCGACATCATCAGCATCAGAATGGCCAGGCTTCACACCCTCCCCACTTTCCCTCTCGGTGCCTCCCCCTCCACTACCCGCCACCGTGCCTGCACGAAGTGGGCGTGTTAGAATGCTCGACTGCGGTCTGGAAAGTGCACCACCACCACCACCACCACCACCATCACCATCACCATCACCATCACCATCATCACCACTTGTATTGCTTTGCAAGTCCGACACCCACCGCCACCACCACCACCACACCTCCTCGCGCAACCCCCTCTGAAATTCCCCCCCCCCCCTGAAATCCTGAGATTGCCCTCTGGCAGGCTGTTCGGTATCCAGACGACTAGGATAGCCTCCAAGACCGCTTCCAAGACAGCCAAGATGAAACCAAGACAGGCCAAAATGGCCCAAAGACCACCTAAGAGGCTCCCAAGACGGCCTCAAGACAGCAAGAGGGCTCCAAGAGGCGCTCCAGGTGAGCCCAAAAAGGCAAAACCTATGGGTGGTCCTTAGGTGCTCGAAAGATGTTGACGTTTGCGACCGTTCAAGCAGGCCCAGGATACCTCCAAGATAGATTGAAGACAGCCCAAGAGGGACCCAAGAGGGCCCCAAGTCGGCCCAAAAGGCCCCCAAGAAGCCCCCGGGAGGCCTCCGAGCGGCCCCCGAGAGGCCCCAAGAGACCCCCAAGAGGCACCCAAGACGCTCGAAGAGGCTCTGATCACCACCTTGTGGCCCCCAAGGCGTCCCGAAAGGCCTTCAAGAGGCCCCCAAGACGCCCCAAGAGGCCCCCTACGAGCCGCCAGGAGGCCCCCAAGACGCCCCAAGAGGCCTCCACAAGACCCCGAGAGACATCCCGAGAGACTCCGAGAAGCCTCTGGCCTACGGAGGCTCCCCGAAATCATTCCTGCGACGCTGTTGCACAAGCAGGGCGGCGGAATTTGCTGCAGGCAGCTGGATACTTTCTCTTTTCTCCCACCCCACCCCCTCCATTCAATTCAGCCCCTCCTTACTTTGCAATACTTCCTCACTGCTTCCTCCTTCCTGACCGTCCCCATCATCATCGCCACATTCATCAGTTGAATATTACCGCATGCGTGATCACCAACAACAACAACAACAACAACAACAACAACAACAACAACAACAACAACAACAACAATTACTAGCACGTGGGGAGACACCGTTCTCACCAGTGCCAGGGTTTTCATAGGAGGCGGGCAATACCCCCACTTTGTGGGGGGGCCGGTTCAAGCTCTACCAAATTTCCAAACGACTCTTCGCCACCACCCACACCCAGCTTCCCGCCCTATGACGTTCGGACACTTCACTTCGTGGCATGCGGACGACCGTGGCTACTATTCAGGGCCCCGCGGCCGACGACGACGGCGTGCGCGCGCGAAGAAAAAACGAATGTGTCCCGCATGGTATTATTTGACAGGGATGATGGCCCTGGCAGGTGCGCAACCGTTGTTGCAGAAGTTCGAAAAAGTTGCTCGCAAAAGCCCGTTTGACAGAAATGATTAAAAAGTGTTGGGTTTCCTACGAATCCGCAAGAGCGCGCGGGATGAAATTTTGACATTATATATATATATATATATATATATATATATAAAAAAAAAAAAAAAAAAAAAAAAAAAAAAAAAAAAAAAAAAAAAAAAAAAAAAAAAAAAAAAAAAAAAAAAAAAAAATGTGTGTGTTTTGATGTTTTTATGTTAAAATCGCTACGAAAACTAAGGTTTTGGAAGGATTTCGCCTTGCGCGCGCGAATGTCCATTTTACCTTATTTTTTGCAAGGGATTCTTGAAGTTTGGTTATGTTAGAACAAGAAATGTCCACTTTAGCTTATTTTTTGCAAGGGAAAACCGATCGTAACAACACAACCGGATCCGGACCAACCCGTTTTGCCTGAGACTTCCTCACGAAAATGATGAAAATGAGGCTGCGGCCTAGGCGCGGCGGGGGGGCCATGCACCAAGGGCCCCAACAATAATTATTCTTTAGAAGTAATAATGTTCAACAACAACAACAACAACAACAACAACCATTTTAAGGCTGTACGCTCTTACTTGCCCGCGAGTCATTCAACACGTATACCCTACACCCTCGATACCCGCCCTCTTCGTCTTCGATCACACCCCTTTCGGGGGGATTATTTCTCTTTGCTGGGGCCGGCGGGCTTAGACGTACGGGCAAACCGGAACGGGCGGACAATCCTTCGGGGGCGTACATCTCTCTGCCCGCCATTGGAATTGGCGCGGGCCCTGCAAGAGGAGGAGGGGAAGAACGAGGGAGAGTGGGAGGAAGGGGAGGGGGAAGGACGAAGGAAGAGGGAAGATACCACGTTGTGAAGGCGTCCTTGGCGCGTGCGTGGTTCCTGAGCGCCGAAACGCAATTCCAGAATAATTTGTGAGGACGTCGCACGCGAGAGCGCAGTCCTGAGTACATTGTGAGGAAATCTCGGGCGGAAGCGGGGGCCCTGACTAAGTTGCGAGGAAGTCTCAAGCGGGAGCGCCGTTCCTGGGCAAATTGCACGGAAGTCTCAAGCGGGAGCGGGGGTCCTCACTAAATTGCGAGGAAGTCTCAGGCGGGAGCGCCGTTCCTGAGTCAATTGCGCGGAAATGTCAGGCAGGAGCGGGGGTCCTGAGTAAAATTCGAAGAAGTCTCAGGCGGGAGCGCCGTTCCCACGTAAATTGCACGGAAGTCTCAGGCGGGAGCGGGGGTCTTGATTACATTGCGAGGAAGTCTCAGACGGGAGCGCCTTTCCTGAGTAAATTGCGCGGAAGTCTCAGGCGGGAGCGGGGGTCCTGAGTAAAAATCGAGGAAGTCTCAGGCGGGAGCCGTTGTTGTTGTAGCCCGGGGGGCAGGGGCACAGTTTGAGCAGGAAGACTTTCCTTGAGAAAAAACAAGGTGCGAGCCCCGGGGGTGGCACTTCAATCGAAAAAAATCAATGTGCACCGGTGGGGGGGGATCAACAATGATTATTCTTCAAGAATGAGAGTTCAACAAACATAACAACAACAACAACAACAACAACAACAACAACAACAACAACAACAACAACAACAACAACAACAACATCATCATCATCATCATCATCATCATCATCATCATCAGCAGCAGCAGCAGCAGCAGCAGCAGCAGCAGCAGCAGCATCATCATCATCATCATCATCATCAACAACAACAACAACAACAACAACAACAACGACAACAACAACAACAACAACAACAACAACAACAACAACAACAACAACAGCCCAAAATGTGTCACGCAGCGTGGGGCAGAGAACCCAGCGAAACGACGAGCACGCTGCCTGGCAGGGCAAACTCACCCCCTGGCCGTCTTGAGCTGCACCCCCACCTCTCACCCAGCCGACATCCCTACTGCATCGTGCACCTGGACAAGCACCTCTCAACCTGCTTGCCTTCGGCGGCCGCATCGCCCGCAGCCGGGGCGTCGACGGCAAGCTCTGCAGCCGACGGCGCGCACACGGCGCAGCAGCGGCCGCGGCGACCTGCGAGCCGAGCGGCGGCAGGACGCCGTGCGTCTCCGCTCGAAGCAGCACCCTCCGCCACCGCCCTCCAGGATCGCGCCAGGCCTTGGGACCCCCCTGCCGCTGATGGCGCGCCCCACAGCGAAAACAGAGTCTCCGAGCTGGCTGCGCATAGCCGACCCGGCGAAACTCGCCCGCGCGAGCTCATGGAGACCGCCACTGATGGAAGCTGCCCGTGGCGCCGCTGCACTGTCCGCCTCTCGACGCGTGCAGCCAGGCAGGGGGCGCCCACGACATCGGCGCGCCCCTGCAGGCGCTGCGTCGGCTGCGAGGCTGGCGGCCTCGTCGGTCCGCGAGCGGCAGGTGGACGGTGAGCGGCGAGCGAACTGTGGCATCACATCTCCATTGGTGGAGCCCGCCTGAAAAACCTGCCACGACGTCATCCAATACTTCGTTGTCCATATCCACGTCGTCCTCTACGAACCATCCATGCCCGCATTATCATAATACATACCATCGCCCGCAGTGTCGCCATCATCATCACCATCATCATCATCATCATCATCATCATCAGCAGCATCACAGCATCAGCATCATCAGCATCACAGCATCAGCATCACCATCATCACCATCACCATCACCATCACCATCATCATCATCATCATCATCATCATCATCATCACCACAATCAGCATCGTCATCCTTACCGCAATCCACAATTATCGCCATCCGCTGGTCAGCTTACAAGAACAACAAAGCGCAAAGCCCAGATGTTTTTGCAAGCCAGAATGTGACTGATATGTCCCATGCAATTACATGGAAACTTGAGGAACTCGCATCACTACGGCTGTCTTTGGTGTACGTACCCCAGAACAAATAACGGTGCACTTGTAAGTGAAGTCCCGTTTGCACCGCATTGCTGACCCCTCCAAAAGGCAAGGAAACGTGTTTAGTGCTCCCTGCGAATGTTCCCTGAGCCTGTTTTCGCCCTGGGGCAGGGGCACATACACATATGTCACTTCATCCTCCTCACGATTACAATCATCATCACCACCAACGTCATAATCACGCAGGTAGCCGTCGTGGGCAACATCGTCGTCGTCATTCCTACCGTCATCAACATCACCATCGTCATCACCATCACCACCCACCACAACCACCAGAATCAGCACCATCACCACCAACACCGTCACCACCATGAACACAACCACCATCACCACCGTCACCACCTCCACCACCACCACCACCATTATCACCACCACCATCCTCCTCCCTCCGAAGCACCCCGCCGCCCGGGCCGGGTAGGAGTCCGCCACGAAGCGTGTCAACGGCCCCGCGCCAGAGTCCCTGTCCCCGTTCCAGGTGAAGAACTCGGGCTCCTCGCGGCGTGGACGGAAGGGCCGCTGCGCTGGATCCCGGACGACCCAGACGACAGCCCGCTCCAACCCTCCGCTTGCGCCTCCAAGTCCGCCGCAGTGTCCGTATCGCGAACGGTTTCTTACTCCGCGTCTCGACATCGGGCGGGAGGGGGGGAGAAGGGGGGGGGATCTCGCTCTGGACCCCTGCTTCACGCGACTGTTTGCGACAGTGCGTCCTGTGGGGGGGGACTCCACCTGCCTGAAACAGGCGCCAGAAACAGCCAAGACCTGCTCCAAGGGGGGGGAGAGGAGTGCGAGGGCCCGCGCCGATCGGCAAAGCAATGAATCAGAAAACGATCACATCCTGCCCTGGCGGTGGAGTTCTTGAGCACTTCTTATGCCGATGCTCCCACCCCTGCAACAAGCGCGAACGCAGCATTGAAATGGGGGGCCCAGGGGCGGCACCGTCGACGCAGCGTCTGTGGATGGGCATTTGTTACGCCAACAGCGGCAGAACAGAACATAGCATAACAGAACGCAAGATACCATGATAGGATATAATAGCATAGAATAGAATAGAATCTAATATAATAGAACAGAACGGAATAGAATTGAACATAATATAGTACAATCGAATAGAATAGGCTATAATATAATAGTATTAACTATAATGAAATAAAAAACCGAATATACTATAATAGAATAGAATATGGTAGAACATAATCGTATATAATAGAACAGAGTAGAATAGACTGTATCAGCTTAGACTGTGTAAGATTAGAACAGAATAGAATAACCGATACGTGAATGTAATTGAATAGCACAGATTCAGATAGAATATAATGGTCTAGACTAGACTAGACTCGGCTCGATTCGACTGGATTAGATCAAACTAAACTAGAATTTAATGGAATTGTATGGGGTATGATGTAATACAATACGAAATAACAGAATATACTAAAGCATAATAAAGAGAACCGACCATAATATAACATAATACCATATAACAGAATGGGCTACGATATAATAGAACATTGTAGAATCCAGTTCTATATAATAGAATAGAACATGATATACTACAATAAACTATAAGATTATAAAACAAAAATCACATATATTATATAGTATAATAGAAACGGATAGAATATACGATGCTGTAATCGAATATAGTGCAATAGAATATAATAAAACAAAGTAACGTATATTAAAACAGAGTGTAATGCCACCAGCCCTCTGGGCGTCAGTGGTTTAGGGCGTTTCCTCTTCCACCCCTCCCTCTTCCCCTTCGGGGAGGGGTTTACCCCTCCCCCTACCCCCTCCCCGTGGACCTGGACGGGGGGGGCCGCGGGGGGTTAGAGCGTCCAAAACGGCCTCGGCGAGGAAGCCCCATTTTGGTCTCCTGGGGGGGGGGGGGGGGGGGGGCGGGCGTAATTAAGGAACCCCCCCTTCGTTGACCGATCTCCTCCAAGATGGCCCCAAGAAGCGCCCAGGAGGCCCCAAGAGGTCCCATGATGGCCCCAAGATGGCCCCAAGAGGCCCCCAAGAGGTCCCCAGGAGGCCCCCAAGAAGAACCTAAGCGGCCCCTAGAGCCCCCCCCCCCCGAGGCACCCAAGACCCCGAAGAGCCCCCCAGGATCGCCAAGAGACCCCCAAGACGTCCCAAGAGGCCACCAAGAATCGCCCAAGAGATACCCCAAGAGGCTCCGAGAGGCATCCAAGAGACCTCTGGCCCTTGTGCTTGCCTTCCTCCTCCTCCTCCTCCTCCTCCTCCTCCTCCTGTTCCTCCTTCCTGCTCCTACTCCTTCTCTTCCTCCTCCGCCTCCTCCTCCTCCTCCGCCTCCTCCTCATCCTACTCATCCTCCTTCCCACTCCCTCATCCATCCATCCATCCATCCACCTCCTTTTCATCCTCACTCCTTTGCACGGTTCGGCCGTCCTCCTCTTTGCTACCGCACTTCCCTGATCAACTCAACTCGCCTGGACATCGTTTCTGGATGGACTGGTGGGGATATTTTGTTGTTCGGCGGCCCGCAAGGAAAAATCCAGAGGGCGTGTCAATCATCGGCAAAGGGGCGCGGTGCCAGATAATTCGAACTGGTGGGGATACGCGAAGCGTCTAGAATATACTAAAACCGAATAGAATATACTAGAACAGACTATACTACAATATAGTTGATGAGAAGATCAGAGATTCGATTAGAAGAGAATAGGGTATAATATAATAGAATGGAGAATACTAGCATCATATAATCTAATAGAACAGAATATACTATCATATAATGTAGCGAAATGGAACTCAATATATTATATGTGATACATTCGGGAGGAATTACATAGAATCGCATATAATATACTATAATAGAACAGACTAGACTAGACTACACTAGACTAGACTAGCATGTAATATAATATACTAGGATATAGCACCATATAATATAATAGAGTATGATATAATAGAATAGAATAGAATAGAATAGAATAGAATAGAATCTAATAAAACAAAATAGAACAGAATATAATAGAATAGAATATAATAGAATATAATAGAATAGAATAGAATAGAATAAACTATAATAGAATAGAATAGAATAGAGTAGAAAAAAAATACTATAATAGAACATAATCGAATATAATAGAATGTAATATAATATAACAGAATAGAATAGAGTAGAATAGAATAGAATATAATATAATAGAATAGAATAGAATAGAATAGAATAGAATAGAATAGAATAGAATAGAATAGAGTATGATGGAATGGAATCGACTGTAATGGAATGGAATGGAATGGAATGGAATGGAATGGAATGGAATGGAATGGAATGGACTTTTTTGAATGGAATGGAACGGAACGAAACGTAACGGAACAAGACGGAACGGAACGGAACAGAACGTAACGGAGCAGAATGGAACGGCACGGAACGGAACGGAACGAAATGGAATGGACTGGAATGGAATAGAATGGACGTGAGTCCAGCAGTCGAAAGCCCGCTAGCCCAAATGCTGGCCCAACAAAAACAAGGGGGATCACTCCCACTGGGCCTCGTCCTGCAGCTGCTCGGAGCGCTCTTCGAGGCGGCCGCGGCGGTCCACCGTGCAGGACCGCCGAACTCTCGAGACCGAACCTGGCCAGGATTGCCCCTCCCCAGACCTAGGGGGCCACGTGCGAGCCCTACGCCTACCCCCCACGATTTCGGAGGGGGAGGGTGGGCTTCGCTTCGCTCGGGAGCTGAGGGGGAGGGTGAGGTTCACTTCGCTCGGGAGCTCCCGAACGAAGTGAACCCCACCCTCCCCCTCAGACATCGTGGGGGGCAGGGGTAGGGCTCGCATGTGGCCCCCCAAGACCTTCGCAGGGGCCTCCTGGAGACCCCCGCGCGGGCGCGGACCGCCGCGGTCTCCCGCTCCTGCTCCGCGCGGCCTCGAGGCTCGCCGGCAGAGGCGCCAAGGGAGGGGACCTCCCAAAAGGTTCCGGCCGCCCGTCCCCCTCGCAGTGGCTCCGCCGGCGAGGGAGCAAGGCCGCGGGAGGTGCGCATGCGCGGCTGCTTCGGCCCTCCCCGCTCCTCCTGCTCCTCCTCCTCCTCCTCCTCCTCCTCCTCCTCCTCCTCCTCCCCCTCCCCCTCCCCCTCCTCCCCCTCCCCCTCCTCCTCCTCCTCTCCTCCTCCTCCTCCTCCTCCTCCTCCTCCTCCTCCTCCTCCTCCTCCTCCTCCTCCTCCTCCCCTCCTCCTCCTCCTCCTCCTCCTCCGCCTCCTCCTCCTCCTCCTCCTCCTCCTCCTCCTCCTCCTCCTCCTCCCCTCCTCCTCCTCCTCCTCCTCCTCCTCCTCCTCCTCCTCCTCTCCTCCTTCCTCCTCCTCCTCCTCCTCCTCCTCCTCCTCCTCCTCCTCCTCCTCCTCCTCCTCCTCCTCCCTCCTCCTCCTCCTCCTCCTCCTCCTCCTCCTCCTCCTCCTCCTCCTCCTCCTCCTCCTCCTCCTCTCCTCCTCCTCCTCCTCCTCCTCCTCCTCCTCCTCCTCCTCCTCCTCCTCCTCTCCTCCTCCTCCTCCTCCCCTCCTCCTCCTCCTCCTCCTACTCCTCCTCCTCCTCCTCCTCCTCCTCCTCCTCCTCCTCCTCCTCCTCCTCCTCCTCCTCCTCCTCCTCCTCTTCCTCCTCCTCCTCCTCCTCCTCCTCCTCCTCCTCCTCCCTCCTCCTCCTCCTCCTCCTCCTCCTCCTCCTCCTCCTCCTCCTCCCTCCTCCTCCTCCTCCTCCTCCTCCTCCTCCTCCTCCTCCTCCTCCTCCTCCTCCTCCTCCTCCTCCTCCTCCTCCTCCTCCTCCTCCTCCTCCTCCTCCTCCTCCTCCTCCTCCTCCTCCTCCTCCTCCTCCTCCTCCTCCTCCTCCTCCTCCTCATGCTGCTCCTCCTCCTCCGTCCTCCCCGCTCCTCCTGCTCACGGGGCCGCAGAGGAGCACGCGCCTCGCCCTCCCCCAGGCGAGCGCTCCGCACGGGGCGCTCGCCGAGCAGAGGGCGGCCTCTGGGGGGCGGCGATCACGAGGGCCCCCCCTGAGAGCTTGGCTCAGGTCGGGCGTGTGCCCCTGCTGGCAGATCCTGGGCAGCCTCTGGGGGGCGGCGATCACGAGGGCCCCCCCGAGAGAGCTTGGCTCAGGTCGGGCGTGTGCCACTGCTGGCAGATCCTGGGCGAAAAGGTAAGAACACTCAAAAAATGCACCAAAATAATCAAAACAACGATTTACTCACAATCGCTCCCTGGCTACTTGTTACTATTTTTGAATACTCCTCCTGTAGAGGGACATGCCCGACTTAAGACTTGACCCCCAGACCTGTCCTGGAACGCGTCCTGGCCAGACTTCCGAGAGTGGGATCCGCACACGGAGCGACGAGAGAGCCTCCCAGAAGCACGGGGAGGCCCCGAGCACGCCCCACGATCTCGACCCTGGGGCCTCGGGAACTCTTCCCGCCCAACGACCTCGAACACGCCCAACGACTTCGACCCTCGAACCTCGGGAACCTCGGCCCTCGACCCTCGAGCCCCGAAAACGCCCAACGAAACTCGATCCTCGAACCTCGATCCTCGACCCTCGAGCCCCGAACACGCCCAACGAGCCTCGATCCTCGATCCCCGATCCTCGATCCTCGAACCTCGGGAGCCCTTGCTCTTCGTGGCAAGGAGGGAACGCCAGCACGTTCCCCAGGAGGCTCAGGCCCGCGCACCCCCAGCTCCCGTTCGCAGTGCGCCCAGGCCGCTTGCGGCGCGGAGAGAGGAGGAGGAGGAGGAGGAGGAGGAGGAGGAGGAGGAGGAGGAGGAGGAGGAAGAGGATTTCACTGTATGCTGCTACAGACGGCACTGCAGGTGAATGCGTGGACGGCTGCAGGATGAAGGGTGCCCAGCACCGAAGTTAAAAAGTGCACTGAAGCAACGACACCAGCACAGAAAAGTAAAGGCCAGAGGAGGTTGGAGCACCCTGGGGGTGGGAACCAACACAGAGTCCTCTGGGCAAGTGGCCCCGCCAGCTCCCAGAGACCCCGAGGGGGGTGGAAGCAAGTGGTGCGGCCGTCAGCGCGCTAAAGCTGAACGACGGGCTCCTGCCCGGCTAACCGTGCCAGCAGCTCGACATAGAACAAACTTGAGCCTAAGCGAACATGGATAAGAGGCTCAAGGTGGAAGGACGCAGCAGCAGCAGCAGCAGCAGCAGCGACTCACATGATGACATTGCTTTTACTGTGGCATATGCTTGCCGGCTGCGGGCGCCGGGCGGCGCTTGCAGCAGGCCCTCCGTCTTCTTCCACTCGCAGAGGGCCCCCGCCGCCGCTGTCGCCTCATGCGACGGGCCGGCGGAGGCCCTCGAAAAAGGGGTGGGAGGGAACCGCTTGCGGGTCCCCTGGGCGGGCCAGCTTGGCCCAGAAAGGCTTGAGCCCCCGACGGGGGAGAGGGAGGAGAGGGGAGAGAGGGGCAAAGCAGAGGCAAGGGCAGAGAGAGAGGGAAGCCCGCGCCGATCTGGGGGTACGGTGAGCCATTAGTTTTGCCAAACATCCTAGCTAACCGTGCCAGCAGCTCGACATAGAACAAACTTGAGCCTAAGCGAACATGGATAAGAGGCTCAAGGTGGAAGGACGCAGCAGCAGCAGCAGCGACTCACATGATGACATTGCTTTTACTGTGGCATATGCTTGCCGGCTGCGGGCGCCGGGCGGCGCTTGCAGCAGGCCCTCCGTCTTCCTCCACTCGCAGAGGCCCCCGCCGCCATCTCCTTCACTTGCGGCGACGGGCGGTCGTAGCGGTTCGTGGTGCCCCCGGCCGCCTGATCGCCGCTCCCCCACACATGGCCGCTGCACTGCGGTGCCCCGCACCGCACTGCGACGGCGGTGCTGATTCTGCAGCCCGGGTGCCCCGTCGCCCCACGACGAGCGGCCGGGCTGCGGCTGGTCCTCCACTTCGAGACCGCGATAGGCGCCAGCCTGAAGGTTTGCGGATCGACCGGGGCGGGTACGGCCATTCGCGTACGCCGCACCGCCCTCCCCGGGTTACCGACCCCCGGGTTCGCGCCAGCCGCGCCGGCGCCCTGCTGCCCGCAGGCGCCCGCAGAGCCGGCGCCCTAGCAGCATGCAACAAGCGCCGCCGGCTGCCCCCAGCTGCCCGCAGGCGCCGCCTCCCCGGCGCCCCAGCTGCACGGAAGCGCCACCAGCTGCCTCGCGCGCTCGGCCCCCAGGCCGGCGGCGACCTTCCCGCTTGCCTGGCACTCAGCCGGCGGCTCCTCACCCTCCGCGCGCTCGGCCCCTGATGGCCGGCGGCGGTCTCCTCCTCACTCTCAGTGGTGCTTGAGCGGCACCCCCCTGTCGGTGCTGCAGTCGGCGCCTCCGTCGGTGCCGCAGTCGGCTCGGCTGTCGGCGCGCCTGTCGGCACCGCAGTCGGTGTGGCCGTCGAGGAGGCGGCTGGAACCGTCGTTGAGGTCGGTGCGGCAGTCGGCGCAGCTGCGGATGCAGCGGTCGGCGTGGTTGTCTGTGCCGCCGTCGGCGCCGCTGCCAGCGCTGCCGTCGGTGCCGCTGTCGGCCTGGCCGCCTGTACCGCTGCCCAGGAGGCCGTCAGCGCCGCTGTCGGCGCGGCTGCGGCTGCCCGTGCCGCATCCGCCGCAGCCGTCGCAGAATCTGTTGGCGAGGCTGTCGGTGCCGCAGTCGGCGAGGCTGCCCGTGCTGTCGACGAGGCGGTCGGTGCCGCGGTTGGCGCAGCTGTCGACGTCGCAGTCGGCGCAGCTGTCGGTGCCGCCGTCGGTGCAGTTGTCAACGCACTCGCCGACGCAGCTGCCAGCGCCGCTGCTGGCGCCGCCGTCGGCGCAGCCCTCCGCTCCGCAGCTGGCGCGCCGTCGGTGCTGCACTCGGCGCAGCGGTCGGCGCCGCTGCCGACGCAGCCGTCGGCGGGACTTTCGGCGCCGCCGTCGGCCCCGCTGCAGGCGCAGCTGTTGGTGCCGCTGTCGGCTTGGCTGTCGGCGCGACTGTCGGCGAGGCTGTCTGAGCCGCAATAGGCGCATCTGTCTGCGCGCTTGTCGGCACAACCGTCGGCGCCGCCGTCGGTGCCGCTGTCGGCGCGACTTTCGGTTCCGCGGCCGGCACTGTTGCCGGTACCGCAGTCGCCCCAACCGTCGGCGCCGCTGTTGGCGAAACTGCCGTTGCGACTGTCAGCGCCGCTGCTGGCGCAGCTGTCAGCGCTGGAGTCGGCGCGGCTGTTGGCGCCGCAGTCGGCCCAGCTGTCGGCGCACTTGTCGGCGCGGCTGCCGGTGCCGCTATTGCCGCTGTCGGCGCAACCGTCGGTTCCGCGTCTGGCGCTGTCGGTGCCGCTGCTGATGCCGCTGTTGTCGCAACGGTCGGCAAAACCACCAAGACGACGGTCGATGCCACGGTCGGAGCAGCTGCCGGCGAGGCCGTCGGCGCCGTAATCGATGCCGCTGCCGGCGGGCCGGTCTGTGGCACCGCTGGTGCCGCTGCCGGCGCAGATGTCGGCGATGCGGTCGGCTATTTCGTCGTGGCCGCAGTCGGCGCTGCCGTCGGCGAGGTTGTCGGCGCCGCAGTCGGCACGGCTGTCGGCGACGCCGCCCATGGTCGACCTGGGGGAGGGCTGCTCCCCCAGCGTCACGCGGCGCCTCCTCTCCTCCGCCAGCTTCCAGGGAGCTCCTCTGCTAGATGCCTTGCTGGCCCCCGCCTCCCTGGAGCTTCTACCGTCGAGCCTGACCTCGATCTCGGATACGCGCTCGCGCGCCGCGTGCTGCTGGCACTGGCCGCCGGACTCCCAGTCGGCGTTGGCGTCGCCACGCTACCCAGCGCTGTCCGCGCCGCGGTCGTCGATCCGGTCGGTGCCGCTGTCGGCGCACCCGTCGGCGCCGCAGTCGGCGCGGCCGTCGGTGCCAGAGTTGGCGCAGCAGTCGGTGAGGCTGCCAACGGCGCAGCCGTCGGCCTGGATGTCATTGCCGCAATCGGCGCAGCCGTCGGCGCAGCTGTCGGCGAGGCTGCCGGCGCCGCAGTCGGCGCGGCTGTTCGGGCCGCGGTCGGCGCAGCCGTCGGCGCCGCTGTCGGCGAGGCCGTCGGGGAGGCTGTCGGCGCCGCGGTCCGCATGGCTGTCGGAGCCGCAGTCAGCGCAGCTGCAACAGCAGCTGTCGGCGAGGCTGCCGGTGCCGCAGTCGGCGAGGCTGTCGGTGCCCCAGTCGGCGCAGCTGTTGGCAGGGCCGTCGGCGCGGCATTCGGCGCGGTTGTCGGAGCCGCAGTCGACGCACTTGTCGGCGCGGCTGTCGGTGCCTCTGCCGGTGTCGCTGTCTGCGCTGCCGCCAAAGCCGCAGCCGCCGTCGGAGCAGCCGTCAGCGCCGTTGTCGGCGCAGCTGTCAGTGCCGCCTTCGGCGCAGCTGTCGGTGCCAGCGTCGGGGCAGTTGTCACCGCCGCTGTCTGCGCAGCTGTCGGTGCTGCCTTCGGCGCGGCTGTCAGCGCTGCCGTCGGCGCGGCCACAGGCGCCGCTGTCGGCGCAACTGCAAGTGCCGTCTGCGGCGCAGCGGTCAGTGCTGCTACCGGCGAAATTGCTCGTGTCGCTGTCCGCGCAGCTGTCGGGACCGCCTTCAGCACCGCTGTCAGCGCCGATGTCGGCCTGGCTGTCAATGCCGCTGTCGGCGCAGCTGCTGGCGCCGCCGCCGGCGCGGCTGTCGGTGCCGCTGTCGGCGCAGCTGCTGGTACCTCTGTCGATGCAACTCTCGGTGGCGCCGCTGGCGCAGCTGTCAACGATGCCGTCGGTGCAGCCGCCGGTGCTGCCGTCGGCGCGGCCGGCAGTGCCGCCGTGAGCGCAACTGCCGGTGCCGATGTCAGCGCGGCTGTTGGCGCCGCTGTCGGCGCAGCTGTCTGAGCCGCTGCCGGCGCAGCTGCCGACGCAGCTGTAAGTGAAGGGGCCCCAGGACACACAAATAAATACGCACAAATAAAAATGTTCCCCATATTTTCCTATATTTTCTGGGTTTCTGTCTTCCCCCCCACTTCCCATATTTTCCCATATTTTCTGGGGAATCGACGATTAATTGTGTCTGTGTGTTTCTTTCCCTCCTGAGTAAGTGCCGTCTCCGGTGCAGCTGCCAGTGCCGCTTTCGGCGCAGGTGCCCGCGCTGCTGTCTGCGCGACTGCCGGAGCCGCCCTCGACTCTGCTGCCGGCGCCGCTGTCGGCCTGGCCGTTAGCGCCGCTGTCGACGCAGCTGTCGGCGCCCTCCTCGGCGAAGCTGCCGCTGCCGCCCTCAGCGCAACTGTCGGTGCCGCTGTCGGCGTGGCCGTCAGTGCCGCTGTCGGCACAGCTATCAGTGATGCCTTCGGCACAGCCGTCGGCGCCGCTGTCGGCCTGGCTCTGCATACCGCCGTCGGGGCAGCTTCCAACACCGAGGTCGGCGCAGCTATCGGCGCCGCTGCCGACTCAGCTGTCAGTGCCGTCGTCGGCCCAGCTGTCGGCGCCGCCGACGGCCCAGCTGCCGGCGCCGCCTTCGGCGCAGCCGTCGGGGCCGTTGTCGGCGCAGCTGTCGGTGCCGCTTTCGGCGCAGCTGTCGGCGCCGCTGTCGGCGCAGCTGTCACTGCCGCTGTCGGCGCAGCTGTCGGCGCCGCCTTCGGCGCAGCTGTCAACGCCGCTGCACGCGCGGCTGCCGGTGCCGCCCCTTGCGTAGCTGTCAGTGCCGCCATCAGGGCGGCCGTTGGCGCCGTCCTCGGCACGGCTGCTAGTGCCACTGTCGTCCCAACTGTCGGGGCCGCCGTCAGCGCAGCTGTCGGTGCCGCTCCCGGCACAGCTGTCCGCGCCGCCTTCGGCGCAGCTGTCAGTACCGCCGTCGGCCCGGCTATGTTGAACGCCAACGCCCTGGTGCGAAGCTTGACTATGGCCGGCACGATCTGGGTGGCGACTGGCGCGCCTTCCCCCATGCCGTCGCGCTGCCAGCCGCGCTTCTATGGCCTCCAGCGCGCCTTGGCACTCCTGCTGAGGCGCCCGCGGCTGCCGCGCGCCCGGCTCCAGCCAGGGGGCACCAGCAAGGACTCCGGTGCCTGCAGCGAGCGCCCCAGCCGCGGCGAGCCGCCCTTTGGCAGCGGCGCCCCTCGACGATGTCCTCAGCGTCGGCCAGAGGCGTTCTTCGCCGCCCTCCTCGTGGTCGCCGCCCTCCACGACGCCGCGCGCGTCACCGTAGTGCTTGCCGTCGTACTCGTCGTACTTGGGCTTGTGCTTGTGCTCGCTGTGTTCCTCCTGGTCGACGCCCGCCAGGCCACGGTCTGCGGCGGGCCCCGCCTCGCGGAGCCGCAGGCTGGACGCCAGCCTCGCACCGCCTAGGCGCGACCTCACGTCGCGAGGTCGGCGCCTCTCGCGGCCCCAGCCTGCGGCGGGCTCCGCCGCGCAAGGCAGCAGGCTGGGCGCCGACCTCGTCTCGGCCCAGCGCGGCGCTATGCCGCGCAGCAGGGGCCTCCACCTCCTCCTCCTCCTCCTCCTCCTCCTCCTCCTCCTGCAGCCCCGGCCTGCAGCGGGCTCCGCCTCGCGGAGCAGCAGGCTGGGCATCGACCTCACCTCGGCCCAGCGCGGCGTGCTGCAGCGCAGCGGGGGCCGCCTCCTCCCGCCCCAGCCTGCAGTGGGCTCCGCCTCGCGGAACAGCAGGCTGGGCATCGACCTCGCCTCGGCCAAGCGCGGCGTTCTGCCGCGCCGCGGGGGCCGCCTCCTCCAGCCCCAGCCTGCATTGGGCTCCGCCGCACGGAACAGCAAGCTGGACACTGACCTGTCCGCGCCACTTTCGGCGCGGGCGTCGGCCCTGCGGTCAGCGCCGCAGCCTGCACAGCTGGCGGCACCGCGGTCTGCGCGGCTGTCGGTACCGCAGCCATTGCCGATGTCGACGCACTCGCGGGTGCAGCTGTCGGCGTCGATGTCCGTGCCGCTGCCGGCGCATTCGTCGACTCTGCCGCCAGCTCGCCCCTCGACGCCGCTTCCGGCGCGGTCCCTGGCGTTGCCGTCGGCACATCTGTCGGCGAGGCCGTCGGTGCCGCAGCCGGCTCGGCTGCCAGTGCTGCGGCTGGCGCTATCGTCGCCGCAGTCGCCGCGGCCTTCGGCGCGGCCGTCGACGCCGCAGCCAGCGCAGCTGCCGGCGTGCCTGGCGGCGCCGCGATTGATGCCGCTGTCGGCGTGATTGTCGATTCCACGGCCAGCGCTGCCGTCAGCGCCGCAGTCGAAGAGGCTGTTGGCGCCGCGGTCGACGTAACCGTCAGCGAGGCTGCCAGGGCCGCAGCTGGCGCAGCGGTCGGAGCCGCCGTCGGCGCCGCGGTCGCCCTGGCGGCCCCCGCAGCTGTCGGCGCCCGAGTAGATGCTGGGATCGGCGAACTTGCCATGGGGCCGGTCGGCGGTCTCGTGGGCGCGGATGCCAGCGCGCCCGCTAGTGCCGTAGCCGGCGCAGCTGCTGGTGACGCGGTCGGCGGGGCCGTCGGCGCATCTGTCGGTACCGCAATCGACGTGGCTGTCGGTGAGCGGGTCGGTGCGGCCTTTGGTGCGGCGGTCGCTGCAGCGGCCGCTGCAGCAGCCATCGCAGTTGCTGGCGACGCCGTCGGCGAGGCGGTTGGTGACGCTGTCGGCATGGCCGTCGGAGCCGTTGTCGGCGCGGTTGACGGGGCTGTAGTCGGCGCCGCTGCGGCGGTCGCTGCAGCGGCCGCTGCAGCAGCCATCGCAGTTGCTGGCGACGCCGTCGGCGAGGCGGTTGGTGACGCTGTCGGCATGGCCGTCGGAGCCGTTGTCGGCGCGGTTGACGGGGCTGTCGTCGGCGCAGCTGTTGATGCCGTTATGGGCGCAGCTGCCGACGCACCCGCCAGCGCAGCTGTCGGTGCCGCCGTCGGCGCGGCTGCTGGGGCCGCGGTCCGCACGACCCTCAAGGCAGCCGGTTGTGAGGCTGTCGGCGCCGTAGTCGGTGCAGCCGCCAATGCGGCGGTCGTTGCGGCTGTCGGCGCAGCTGCTGGCAGCGCCATCGCCGCCGTCGCTGGGTCGGACGTCGAGGCAGAGGGCATGGCAACCGTGGCCTCCGTCAGCGACGCCGTCGGCGCACCCGGTGCCGCCGCTACCGGCGCGGCCGCCGGCACAGCTGCCAGCATCGCGGCCGATGCCGCAGACGGCGGACATGTCGGGGAGCCGCTCGGTGCCCCGGCTGGGGCCGCCGACGCCGCAGGTGGTGGGCTCGTCGGGGAGCCGCTCGGTGCCCTCGCCGGGGCCGCTGTCGGCGTGGCTGTCGGGGCCACCGCCGGCGAAGTTGTTGGCACCGCAGTCGGCGGGGCTGCCGATGCCGCAGTCGTCGCAGCTGTCGGCTCGCTCGTCGTCGCAACCGTCGGTGTCGCTGTCGGCGCCGTTGTCGGTGCAGACGGTGGTTCCGCGGCCAGCGCTGCTGCCTGCGCCGCCGTCGGCGCGGTTGTTGGCGCGTTCCCCGTCGTCCTTGACGTCGTCCCAGTACTCTCCTGCCCCATCCTCCGCTGCGCCAACTTCCCTAGCATCCTCATCCTCATTCCCTACCTCTCCACAGTCCACTTCAAGCACATCCACCTCAAGTACCTGCGCCTCCTCCTTCTCCTCCTCTTCCTCCTCCGCCATCTCGGTCTTCTCCGGGGCCTCCCTCGCGGCCTTGGCGGGGGAACTGTGCGGGCCGTCGTCTGCGAAGGCTTTCGTGGCCTCCGCGGGCGCCTCTAGCCCGTCGTGGACGCCGTCCAGGAGGCTCGCGCTGGGGGCTCTGGCAGCTTCTACCAGCGCCTCGCGCGGCCCGCCCAGCGCCCCGTCCAGCACGAGCGCCTCCTGCCACCAGCTCCGCTCGGGCCCCGACTGATGCCGCAGCTTCTCGCCCTCTTGGTACCGCTCCCGATCCTGCTGCCTCTGCGCGGGCTCGGTCCCCCCGAAATTTGGAAGGGGGTCTTGCTCCAGGGCAGTGTCCTGCCCGGCCCGTGCCACCCCCACCCCTCCACCTTCGCCACTATGGCGGCGCCGTTCGGCGCTGCCCTCCTCTGGTCCTGGCCTGCAGCGGGCTCCGCCTTGCGGAACCACAGGCTGGGCGCCAACCTCGCCCCTGCCCGGCTCGGCGTCATGCCGCGCAGCGGGGGCCTCTGCTCGCTGTCGCACTCGCCGTAGTGCCTGTACTCGCGTTTGCTGTGGTCCCCGTGGTCGGCGCCCTCCAGGCCGTCACACTCGTCGTCGTGGAGCTCGCCGTCGCACACGTCGCCGTCGTGGTACTTGTGCTCGTCGGGGTCTTCGTGGCCGGCGCCCTCCGCGCCGCCGTAGATGTCGTCGCCGCCGCGAGGCCGATGCTGCTGGCTGCCGCAGTGCCGCGTCGCCGGACGGGGGCTGACGTCGGAGCCGCCGTCGGCGCAGCAGGCGGGCACCCCGTCGGCGACGCAATCGGCATGGCCATCGCCGTAGCCGTCAAAACCCTCATCGATGCCGACGTCGGCGCGGCTGTCGGCGCAGCTATCGGGGGTTCCGCCGATGCTGCCGCCGGCGCGGCTGTCGCCGTGGCCGTCGGAGGCCTCGACAAGGACATTGTCGTCGCGACCGCCCGCGCGGCGCTTGGAGGCCTGGCCGACGTTGCGGTCGGCATGGCCAACGGCAGGGTCGTTGCAGACCTTGACGACGCCGCGATCGGCGCGGCCGTCGACCCAGCAGGCCGAGACCTTGTCGCCGCGGCTGTCAGGATCGCTGCCGGCGCAATCGTCGGTGCCCTCGGTGACGCTGCTGTCGGCGCGGCCGCCGGCGTCGCGGGTGTAGACCCCATCGGTGCTATTGCTGGCAAGGCCGCTGCTAGGGCCGCTACAGGCCTCGTCGGGGAGGGTGTCGGGGCTGCCGTCGGCACAGCGGCCTGATACCTTGTCGGCGATGCCGTCCGCGCGGCCACGGACGTAGCCGTCGGGCCACCTATCGATGCTGACGTCGCCGCGGCTGTCGGCACAGCATTGGGAGACCCCGCCGACATTGCTGCCCACGTGGCCGTCGTCGTAGCCGCCGGGGGCCTCAGCGAGGCCGCTGTCGTCGCGGCTGCCCGCGCGGCGCACGGAGGCCTGGCCGTCGAAGACCCTGACGATGCCGTCGTCGGCACGACGGTCGACCCGGTGGGTGGAGACCCTGTCGCCACGGCCTTCGGTGTAACCGTAGGCGCAGCCGTCGGTGACCTCGGTAACGGCGCTGCCGGAGCGGCCGTCGGCGCGGCAGGTGGAGACCTTGTCGGCGCTGATGTCAGCGCAGTCGGCGGAGCTGTCGGCGACCTCGTCGCTGCGGATGCCAGAGCAGCCGTAGGCGCAGCAGTCGGGCACCTTCTCGATGCTGCTGCGGCTGCAGCCGTCGGTGCCGACGACGAGTCTCCCGTCAAGGCTGTTGTCTGCATGGCCGTCGGGGGAGCCTTCGAAGACCTTGTAGACGTCGCTGCCGCTGTGGCCGCGGTCATCTCGGCCGCCAGGGGCCTCGGCGATGCTGCTGTCGTAGCGGCCCGCGTCGTAGGCCTGTCCCAGATACGCCCTACCGGCGGCGGCGGCGTGACCGCACGCCTGCCATACCGACGACGTCGACGATCCCAGGGTCGGGACTTCGCCCACCCGACCTCCTCCGCTCACCGGGTGCCTATCCTGGCGGGGGCGGCGGCGCTGTTGAACGCCTGCCCCAGCGCCGGCGGCACTCCCCGAGGCCATGGCGGGCCTGACCTTGTCGATGTCGCTGCCGCCGTGGCCGCGGTCATCTCGGCCGCCAGGGGCCTCGGCGACGCTGCTGCCGTAGAGGCCCGCGTCGTAGGCCTGCCCCGGATCCGCCTTACCGGCGGCGGCGGCGTCACCGCACGCCTGCTTTACCGCCGATGTCGACGATCCCAGGGTCGGGACTTCGCCCACCCGACCTCCTCCGCTCACCGGGTGCCTATCCTGGCGGGGGCGGCGGCGCTGTTGCACGCCTGCCCCAGCGCCGGCGGCACTCCCCGAGGCCATGGCGGGCCTGACCTTGTCGATGTCGCTGCCGCCGTGGCCGCAGTCATCTCGGCCGCCAGGGGCCTCGGCGATGCTGCTGCCGTAGAGGCCCGCGTCGTAGGCCTGCCCCTGATCCGCCCTACCGGCGGCGGCGGCGTCACCGCACGCCTGCCTTATCGAAGGTAGCGACGATCCCAGAAGTGGGACTTCGCCCACCCGACTTCCCCCGCTCACGGGGGGCCCATCCGGGCGGGGGCGGCGGCGCTGTTGCACGCCTGCCCCAGCGCCGGCGGCACTTCCCGAGGGCAGGGCGAGCCCGACCTTGTCGACGTCGCTGCCGCCGTGGCCTCGGTCGTAGCCGTAGGGGGCCTCGGCGAGGCTGTTGGGCAATTATACCTGCTCCTGGTGGTGCGGAACGTGGATGTCCGCGATCGTGCCCGCAATGGCGGCGAGCGTTCCCGTGACGATCTCGACTGGTTGCCCCCCTCGACCTCTTCGTCGCCCGCCTCGCCGTCCTCGTCGTCGCCCGTCTACCGCGACGATCTCGACTGGCTGCTCCTCCACGTCATCGCCCTCCTCTCTGTATACACCGCCACCATGACAATGTCGACCACGATCTTCAACAGCTGCTCGGACTTGGGCTCCAAGAGGGTGAGGAGGTCCTGGATGTCCCAGCCAAGCTCGATCAGCACGTTGGCGACCTTCCCCGCTAACCCGGGCTGGTACTCTGCATCGGAATACTTGGCGATCATGGGGCGAAGCTTCTGGCCGACAATATGCTTCTGCATGGCGGGCGGCTCGGCGGCGAGCGCCGATGCTGACAGCGGTGCACCTGCGTCGCCAGCTGGCTGCGCCACCGCGGACGCCTCTGCGCTCAGCCGGACGGCCCCCGCGGCAGACGCCTCTTCACCGTCCTCGTCGCCCGCCTCACCGTCCTCGTCGCGGTCCCTTTCGTACTCCTCGAACTCCTCCGAGGCGAGGCCTGCGCTCGGGGGCGGTGGCCATAAGTCGGCCGCCGAAGCTGCTGCTGCCAGCGTGGCGTACGCGAGTTCCGTCGCGGGTTTCGCCCTGGCCTGTATCCCCCTGAAGGCGCGGCATTGCTGCTCGCCTGCCTCTTCGGAGGCGGCGGCAGCACCCAGCGTGCCCGCCTCACGGTTGTCCGCCGTCTCGCATAAGTCGGAGACCCTAGCGATGCCGCTGTCGGCGCGACCGCTGGCGCGGCAAGTGGGGACCGTGTCGACGCTTCTGTCGGCGCGGCCGTCTGGGCAGACGCCGGAGACCTCGGCGACGCTGCTGTCGACGCGGCCGCCTGCACGGCGTACGGAGGCCTCGCCGCCGCTACTGTCGGCGGAACCATCGAAGATCTCGAAGGTGACAACATCGGCGCGGCTGTCGACGCAGCAGCTGGACACCTTGTCGACACTGCTGGCGGCGGCGCGGTCGTCGGACCTCTCATCGGCTCCGATGCTGGAGCCGTCGGGCCTCTGGTTGAGGCCGATGCCGGCGCGGCCGTCGGTGAAGCGTTCGACGACCTTGACAACTTTGCCGTCGTCGTGGCCGTCGGGGTAGCCGTCGGAGGCCTCCAGCGCGAGGTGGTGCGGCACGTGGATGTCCACGGTCGCGTCCTCCCCGCTCTCCCGCACGGCCACTTCCAGCCAGCGGCCGGCTGCCTTCTGGCCTGAACGACTCGCCGGCCGTGCGACGCTTGAAGGACCCTGGCCTGGCGGCCCCACCAGGGGCACATCGCGCACGCCCGGTGGGCTTCTGCCCGGCGGCTCCGCCAGCAATGCCTTGCGCATGCCAGGCGGGCTAGGGGCCGGAATCTGGTCCTCGTCGATGCCCTCGACCTCGCTCTCCTCCGCCTGCACGTCGACCACGTCGCAGTACATGCAGGGCACGTAGTACAAGGGCCAGCTGCGGGCCGCGCCGGGCTCCTCGATGCTCAGCGCCAACCCCGCCACCAGCAGCACCACGTAGGGCAAGCTGCAGACCGCGCCGGGCTCCACGAAGCTCAGCGCCAACCTAGCTGCTCCCCAGCCCTCAATCCAGGAGATATCTGGCTCCTGCGGGGCCCTCTGGGCGTCCGCCTCTCCTCCGCCCCTGGCCAGAGGCTCTGCCGGCGGCATCCTGTGCGCACCTGGCGGAGCCTCGCCTGGGCCCTTCGGGCGAAAGGCCTTACCGCTGACATCCACGTTGACCGGCTCCGCGACCCGCACGTACCCGTCGTCGTAGTACATGTAAGAGGCGCCGAAGTACGTTTCCAGGTACCTGCGCAGCGCCTCTGTCCCCACCTCCGCCTCGCCGTCGTCAAAGTGGAGCCCACCGCGACCTGGCCAGCGAGTTGTGGTCTGGCTCCAGGCCGCGCCGGGCACGGCACCCAGCGCCCCGGCAGCCAAGGCCACCTTCGGCGCGCCTCCGCACGCCAGGAGCCTCAGCAGCCCCATCAGCAGGCCAGCGGCGGCCGACGTCGCGCGGCAAGCCCGCACGGTGGTGACCGCGGGCGGCGGTAGGCTGTTGGTCCGGCTGTCGGAGACTTTGACGGTGTTGCTGTCGGCATGGCCGTCAACGTAGCCGGCGGGCCTCGCGTTGGTCCCAGTGTGAGCGCGACCATCGGCACAGCGCTCGGGGGCCTTGGCAGCAATGCTGTCGGCGTGGCTGCCGGTGTAGCCGTCGAATGCCTTGGCGACGCTGTCGTCGACGCAGTATGTACGCGCGCCGGACGCCAACCGGGCCCGCGCGACCCTCGGCGCCAGCACCTGCTTCTCCCGAGTGCCCTTCGGCGCGTGGGTGCCGGCGTAAGCGCAGGGCTTCTCCGTGGGCGTCGAGCCGAGGCCAGCGTCGATGCTGGCGTCGCTGCTGGGATGGGCGCAAGCGCTGGTGCCACAGGGGGCGCACAACGTGGCCGCTGGCAGGGGGTCGCTGCTGGAGTCGATGCTGAGGGCAACGCTGGCGTGGGCGCAGGCGTTGGTGCCCGCGTCGAAGAAGATGTAGCTGTAGGCGTCGGTGCTGTCGTAGGCGAGCGGCGTGGCTGCTAGCGCAAAGTCGCCGTTGGCGTTGAAGTTGGGGTCGACGCCGATGTAGACGTAGGCGTTGGTACTGGCATCGATGCTGGCGTCGCCGTAGGCATCGGTGCCGCCGTAGGCGCACAACGTGGCCGCTGGCATGGAGTCGCTGCTGGAGTCGATGCCGGTGTCATCGCTGGTGTGGGCGCAGGCGTTGGTGCCGGCATCGATGCTGGTGTAGCCGTAGGCGTCGGTGCCGTCGTAGGCGCACGTGGCTGCTAGCGCGGGGCCGCCGTTGGCGTCGAGGTTGGGGTCACCGCCGAAGTGGATGCAGACGCTGGTGCCGGCATCGATGCCGGTGTAGTCGTAGGCGTCGGTGCCGTCGTAGGCGCACAACGTGGCCGCGGGCGCGCAGTCGCTGCCGGAGTCGGTGCTGGGGTCAGCGCTGCTGCGGGCGCAAGCGTAGGCGTCGACGTCGATGCTGGTGTAGCCGCAGGCGTCGGTGCCGTCGTAGGCGCACGACGTGGCTGCCAGCGCGGAGTCGCTGTTGTGGCCGATATTGGGGTCAACGCCGATGTAGACGCAGGCGTTGGTGCAGGCGTCGGCGCCCGACGTGGCCGCTGGGAAGACGAGATCCTCCCGGGGGTGCGGCGCGTGGATGTCCACGATCACGCCCGCCGTGACGACGGGCGCCGCTGCGCCGATCCCGACGAGCTGCCCACACTGCCCCTCCCTGGGGCTGTGAACGGCTCCCTCCCGAGGCCTCGAGCACAGCTCGGCCCGGGGGGGTGGAGCTGGGAGGGGGGCCTCTCCAAGGGGTGCGTTTTGACCAGGGGCTCGAGGTCCTCTGGGCGAGCATGCCCTGAAATTCGAACCTCGTCCCGAAAATCGTCGAAAGCTCCTCCAACTCCTCGTCCTCCTCCCTCGCTCGCTTCGCACCTCGTGCCTGCCCCCCGACTCCGAGAAACGGCGCGGCCACGGCCGTCCAGATGTCGCTGTGCACCCGATCATCCTCTGATCCTCCTCGTCGTCCTCCTCGTCGTCCTCCGCGTCGTCGTCGGCGAAGCCCTTGGTCATCTGGGCGCTGCGGGGCACCTGGTCTTCCTCGCCGTCCTCCGCGTCGTCCGCCGCGTAGTCGCCCTCGCGGTCCCCGGCGTGCTCCTCCTGCCTCTCCATGAGGTCGGCGGGGGGCGGGTTCCCGAAGGGGTCGAAGAGGCCGCCGATGCTCCCGGCGCCGATGGAGCCGTAGAAGCCCGCGTCTGCACGCGCCTCGCCGGGGGCGGCGGCGTTACCGCACGCCCGCCCTACCGACGGCAGCGACGTTCCCACCGCGGGGTGCTCGGCCAGGCGAGGGCGGCGGCACTGCGGCTCGCCTGCCCCAGCGCCGGCGGCACTCCCCGAGGGCGGAGAGGGACCCTGAGTGGCCACTCCCCTGGTGGCTCGCGTCGAGACCTGGTCGCACAGGACCCAGAGGCTCCCGTCATGGTGCCACAGCGAGGCAGCGGCGCCGTCACGCCCACGACCCTCTCGAGCAACCGCGTCAGGCAGACGATCGGCGAGCCGGCTGGTTTCCCGGTCCTTGGCCTGCTCCTCCTTATAGCCCTCCTGGTCCTCGTCGTCGTGGTCCTCGTCGTCCTTCTCGTCGTTGCCGTCCTCGCCGCGGGTCGGCTCCAGCGGCTCGTCCCCGAGGCCTGGCAGCCCCACCAACAGCATCAGCAGGGCCCAGGGCGGCCGCGCCGCGGCACCCGCTAGGCGCTGGGATGCCACACCGCTGGTCGTCTGTGCGGCCTGGGGCAGCTGCCGCAGCGCTACCCCCGAGCCGCCCGGGCTGGGCGCTGGCGCGGTGTCGCGCCCGGCCGCCCCCGCCCGGCCTCGAGCCAGTGCCGGCGCTTTGGCGCGCCCGGCCCCTCGCTCGGCGGCGGCCTGCGGCGGCCGCACAACAGCCGCCCCCCAGCCACCTGGCGTCTTGGGCGGCTGTGCTGCCGCCCCCCAGCCGCTCTGGGAGCTCTGGCTCTGGGAACTCTGGCTCTCGGATTGGGGCGGCGGCGCCGCTGCCCCCTGGCCGCTACAGGTGGGCGCCGGCGCGGGGGTGCGCTCAGTCGCCTTGGCCTGGCATCGAGCCGGCGCCGGCGCTGCGCGCCTGGTCACCCGCTCGGGAGAGCTCTGGCTCTGGGAGCTCTGGCTCTGGGAGCGCTGGCTCGGGGAGCCCCGGCTCTGGGAGCTCTGGCTCTGGGAGCTCTGGCTCTCGGCTTTGGGCGGCGGCGCCGCTGCCCCCTGGCCGCTACAGGTGGGCGCCGGCGCGGGGGTGCGCTCAGTCGCCTTGGCCTGGCATCGAGCCGGCGCCGGCGCTGCGCCTCTGGTCACCCGCTCGGGGGAGCTCTGGCTCTGGGAGCTCTGGCTCTGGGAGCTCTGGCTCGGGGAGCCCTGGCTCTGGGAGCTCTGGCTCTGGGAGCTCTGGCTCTCGGCTTTGGGCGGCGGCGCCGCTGCCCCCTGGCCGCTACAGGCGGGCGCCGGCGCGGGGATGCGCTCAGCGGCCTTGGCCTGGAATCGAGCCGGCGCCGGCGCTGCGCGCCTGGTCACCCGCTCGGCGGTAGGCTGCGGCGGCCTCGCGACCGCCCCCCAGCCACCTGGCGCCCCGCGCGGCGGCATGGCGCAGCCGCGCGCGAGCTCTCCGGGAACCCGGAGTCTTCTGGCCCTCCGGAGTGGGGCTCCGGAGGACCGGCCCTAGGCCACCTGAGGCCGACCCCCAGCTTGGCCCAGAAAGGCTTGAGCCCCCGACGGGGGAGAGGGGGGAGAGGGGAGAGAGGGGCAAAGCAGAGGCAAGGGCAGAGAGAGAGGGAAGCCCGCGCCGATCTGATCTGGGGGTACGGTGAGCCATTAGTTTTGCCAAACATCCTAGAATCCCACACGCGAGAGCTCTGCTGCGGAGGCAATCCTTTGCGAACTCGCTGCAAAGCCTGCAGCTGCTTAGGGGAAATACGGTGCGGCCCATCCAGGGCCACAACGCAACCAGCTAACAGGTTGACCGGTCGCTGCGTGGCCCACGCACCACACAAACCACAAAATGTATATTTGCCTTTATGCCACAGCTCATGTGAAGAAGATAGTTGCTGCCCTGCAATGAAAGCAGGGTGGGATACGAGCACAGGCGGATCTTCCATGCCAAGCCTGATCCAAAGGGCACCATCGATAGGGGCCAGGGGACCAGGCGCAGACCACAGGCGGGGGGGCGGGACAGGGGCCCTCGGAGCCAGGGCCGCGCAGGCAGAAAGGACACGGTCCCGAAACCCCCGAGTCTTTTCTTTGGCATGGAGTCCGCATTCAGAACAGCGCCAGAGACCAGGCGCGTGCAATTCAAAGTGGTGCTGCGATCGGCTCACAAAATCTACTCGCTTCTGGCGGAGGGCGAGCAGCCTCGGAACCTTTGCTTTCACGACCACGCGCTCCTTGTTCTTCGGGGGGGGGGGGGGGGCGGCAGCGGGGAAGCAGGACCTCTGCTGCAGCAGCCAGGCGGACGCGGCCGCGGTGCTCCTTCCCGTGCGCGAAGCGGTACACCACGGGCAGCACCAGAGCGCGCTGGGGCAGGAGAGACTGCGCCGCGCGGGCGTCGATGCGGCCCCACCTCGCGGTCTCGGCGGGCACAGGACGGTTTCCAGATGGTCTGTGCAAGTCGCATGCAGTTCGCAAAGCTCTGCCCGCCACCGTTCAGAAGAAGGAAAGACAAGACAAGACTGAACTCTGTCGCGAGAGCTCCCATCACCCCCTCGCTGGCCCTGCCTCCAGCTCCTATTCTGGGGTGCGTCAGCTGTCCTGGCTGTGCCGATCCTGGGCCCAGGATTGGCCTGGCCAGGATCGTTGAGGTGGCAGGGCTTACCCACTTTCTCAGTCCCTGCCTCCCCCCCGATCCGCTCGAGACGTTACTGTCCCCGAGACAATGGATCAGGCTGAATTTGGCTTCCGCGGCGTGCCAGCGTGCTTCTCACACGCACCCTCTCCATGCGAACTGAGACGCCGCGTCTGAACAGATGGTGTACTCGTACTGTAGTTCGAGGGCGCATACCGCTTTGGCAAGAGCGCGCCTGATCTGCTGCGATGCGCCACCGTCTGACGGCAAATCTCAACGCACCCACCTAGTCACCCCACCTGGACCAGAATCCGAGATTCTGACTTATCGCTCCGGGCATGTTGTAAGGTAACTCCAACGAACAACTGCTTGAAGCGTTACGCTAGCGAGGGGGGTTCAGATGTGCACGTGTTGAACGGGCAGGGCACGCAGTGGACCGCTCAGCAGACGGGGTGATGGCAAGGCACTGGGCGTTCTGCGCAGACTTGTGGCACTGCACACACGGGATCGAAGCCGCATGTCTTAGAGGCACGCGCTGGAGCAACCCTGTGCACGCATCTGCGCTTTGGATAAGTACTCGTCGCTAGTATTCACAGCTTCTGCGTTGCATTCGCGTGCTTCGGTGGCGCCAACAAGTGCGGCATGCAATTACGCGTGCGCACGCAAACGCCGTCCTCCTTGCTCATTCCCGTATTCGCCCTCTTCATGCTCCCTGCCCCTCGTCATGCTCGTCTTCCTGCTCATCGTCCTCATTATCCTCATCCTCTTCACACTGTGCATATCAAACGCTCGCTCGATATATATATATATATATATACATATACATATATATATATATGCCGAGGACATCACGGTCGTACCCGTTAGCACGCTAGATAGCATCATCAAGATCTCTACTAAGGTGTTCCGAGTGTTGGCAAACCTCTTGCAGGATATCGGGCTCCCACCAGCTAAAGGTAAAATGACTCTTACCCCGAGCGTACCTCAGTCGGCACATCGTGGTCGCTCGTCTGGCTTCTTTTGGTTACTGCTATCAATCCGCAGTGGAAGTCTTGGGAATTGAAGTGGCCTCAGGTAGGCCTCTGAGTATAGTCGGCTTCGTGAACGTGTCAAAGCTGCCTCCAAACGGAATCCCCGCTTGCAACAAGTACGGCGTGTCGGACCGTTGCTATGCAAATTTGTTCGTCAAGCGCTTCCGAGTTCCACGAGTTATGGCATTGGGGTACATGGAGCGACTCTGCAGTTGGTTTCAAAAATGCGTTCGGCACTTCGTTCTTGCCGGTATTCACCAGGCCCGACGACTTCGGCCTGGATCACCAGTTTTATACAAGGATCACCTTTATCCGACCCTCAGGTGCAGGCATGGGTCGCACCTTTGGTCCACTGGGCGACGCTATGCAGAGAGCCAATCCTTTCAGCCAATGAATTACAGCAACGTGGAAACAAAGGTTTACTTCTCGGATCGGCCCTGGAGGATGGTTGCAGGCCCCGCTGGGGCCATGCTGTTGTCGCTGACAGCTCTCCGATGGTCTTCAAGCTCAGCATTTGTTTGGAAGACCGATGCTGGAGACATTCTGGACCTGAGGACCTCGGCCCCCTCCTCGGTCAGAGAACTCAGGAACGCGACCGCGCTGAGGAGGCTTTGGGAGTCTTGGGCTCGTCGTCCTAACCCTGCTGACGATCTGATGGCCCCAAATGAGCACATCGGGTACTGGATTAAGCTCATTGTTGACGTACTCAAGCGTTGCCAAGGTGATAAACTGGAGGAGGAGGAGGAGGACGACGACGACGACGACGACGATGGAAATGTGGATGCAGGTGAGGATGAGGGAAGAGATCCTGGTGGAGATCAAGAGCTTTCTTGTGCACCCTGGGTCCCTACTTTCAACCAGGCCGCGATGCTTCGTGCGATAGTTGGAGGCGGCTTGTGGTCTCCAGCTTGACTCAAGTTGTGAGGATATGTTGACCGAGCAGATTGCCTGGCCTGCTCATCTCAGCATTGTCAATCACATCATCTTGTTTGGCGTTGCCCTGGATGCGCTGACGAGCGTGCCAATGCACTTCGCACCCTGGACAGCAGGGGCTTGCCGCCAAAAGAAACTGGGTCGTGGTTCTGAGACAGGGGTCTGTGTCCACGGAGCTGCTTCCCACCACTGCCGCCAAAGGATACGTCAGGCCGGTTGCACGTTCACTACGGTCGTGCAGACGTCCTCACGGGCATCGTGTACACTGATGGGGCATGCAAGCGTTTCTGGTACTGGCCCGAAGCAGTCAGAGCAGGGTGCTGTTTTGCTCAGCTCGCTGACGGCAGGATTGATGTACTTGTGTCTAGGAGCCCTCCCAGGACCAATTCAGACATCCCCGAGATCTGAGTTATATGCCTTCCTGCAGGTTTTACAAATAGCTATGCCTCCTCGAATCGTTCACACTGGTTATGAAGCCTTGTTTCGGGCCTGCACAATGGCCCACAATGATGTTGTCACCCCCGTGGGCAAAAGTTGACCGTTGGGAGGCCATTTGGAGCAAGGTGCGAGATGTAGGTGAAGTTGGTGAGGGCGTGATAGTGAGGCATGTTAAAGCTCACCAGAGAGGTGATAACGAACTTGTGCGGGCGAACCGATGGGCTGATTGCCACAAGGTGTCAAGACTTCGATTCGGTTTCCCGCCAATACGCGACATGTATGAAGATTGCTTTAGTCTCCGTTCAGAAAAATGAAGTGGCAGGTTGCCGCTAATTTGCAAATCGTTGCCCACGGCAAAGTCACCACTGCCCATCGGAAAACGAAGATTTGTGGTCGGGTTACCAGCTCCACCGTTTCTCGGAAGCCTCCCGAGCCTCCTGATGAGCTCTGTCATGTTGTTTCGCAGGTCTCAGGCAGACGGATTTGGAGGTGTAATATTTGCATTGGTCTGTCCTCGGGTTCGCGTGATGTCAGGACGCGTGTGACCTTCGCGCCCATCCAGCAGGTCCGTACCCCAGCTTCGGATGAGCTCCCTCTTGCACAGATGAGCGTCATGGAGCCCAGCTCCGAGCGCAGGCGCATGGGCAAGCCACCGCTTTCTGCTATGACTGTTCCTGCGTGTCAGCCGCCCGCGCCTGGCACCGTTCGTCACCTCGCTGCGAGGGGCCACTGCTGTTGGGTCTCTCCTGGGCGTGGTGCTCTGCATTCGTTGCGGATTTGGTTCAACAGGAGTTGCAAGACACTGACTGTTGGATTGTGAATTGCCACGGACTCTCTCGGAACGGGCTGCTCGCAATCGCAAGCTCTTCTTAGACTGCCAGCACCAAGCGGATGAGGGGAAGGTTGGCAGCAGACGGATCCCCGCCCCGCGCCCCTTGCAGGTCACGGACCCAGAGGTCACTTGGCTTCGTCTGGGGGTGGGGGTCCTGAGTTAAAACTCGTTACAGCTCGACTTGCTTTGTTTCCAGAGGCGGTCGGCGGTCGGACGGAGCGTCTGGGGCGCGAGAGAGGCGCGCCCGCGCGCGCGCGCCCCGCGGCCCCTGAGCTTCGTCTACAGGCGCGCCCAGCCGCGCCCCCCACCCGCCCACGCCGCCTCTATCGCCTTTCTCTGCGTGCTCGTGCCTTCCTCGGCCGCGTTCTGCTCTGGTGGGTCGGCGGTGGCGCACTCGAGCACAGCGGGGGCCACCTGGCCTGCCTCATTCTGCCGTGGCCGTCCTGCGCACGGCGCGACGGGCTTCCAGGCAGTGCGATATGCAGCATACTCCTCATAATCCTCTTCCTCCTCCTCCGCCTCCTCCTCCTCCTTCTCCATCCTCTAATTATCCTCTATCCTCGCCTCCTCCTCCTCCTCCAACTCCTCCTCTATCATCTTCTTCCTCCTCCTCCTCCTCCTCCTTCTCCTCTTCCTCCTCCTCCTCCTCCTCCTCCTCCTCCTCCTCCTCCTCCTCCTCCTCCTCCTCCTCCGCCTCCGCCTCCTCCTCCTCATCCTCGTCCTCGTCCTCGTCCTCGTCCGCCTCCTCTTCCTCTTCCTCCTTCGATCCCGGCCGGGCCTCCCCAGGAGCCCAGAAAATTGGTGCAAATGCCGTCCTGGCCTGGCGGGAAGGCGCGTGCAGCAACCGTGGGTCCGAGATCGACCTGGCCAAGATGGGTGCAGGTGTACGCTTGGCGTCCTGCAGTGGGACCTGGGCTAGAAGAACATCCCTCAAGAACACGAGACCCTCCGCCGGCCAAGACACACAGAACATCCAGGGATATCCTCCCCAGGAGGCACGGGAGCATCCAACGAAGACGAAGGGCACCAGGGTACCCTCCCCGAACCGACCTCGATCTCATACCTCGGTCCGACTGTGCTCGCGTCCCACCTACTACCACCATCCCGGCGGCCCCCGCGGAGGCCTGGCAACGCTCTGGTGGGAGAGGGACACGTCCTCCCAAATCGGGTGGAAGTCCTGGCGTGCAGGCAAACCCTCCATCCCGCCGTCGCGCATACTCGCGCCCTTGGCGATCGAAAGTCTGGAGGGGAAGAAGCAGACATTGGGAGACACGTTTCCCGAAAAGGGGGAATGAGAGGTGGGGGAGGCATTCCCCGGGAGTCAACACAGGGTATCACATCAAGCATCGTTGAATCGGAGATCCTCGTGCTAGCCGGATCTCTGCGACCATTGCAAGACAACGCTCATCAGTGGAACGACAACTGGAAGGCGCTGCCACGCCGCTCCCTGTCCTCCCGATGACGCATCACCCTTGAAGCACAGTTCGAGCAACTGAATGCAGGCGCAGGTCAGGCCCACGACTTGGGGGACGTGCAGCGCTCAGACCCGGAACCGCAAGCATGTAGCACCCACGAGGAGCAACAGGCGCGCGGTCATCCCTGCGCGCTACTAGCCTGGTGCATGCAAACACCTTGGTATCCGAATTTCACCATAACCCCACCCACCCCCGCCATGCGCACGCCTCCCGTTCACCCCTGTCGCTTCTGCTAACCTGTCCCACTTCGCGCCGCTCTGGCCGCGGCAGATCGGCCAGAGGTACAGCTCCGTACCCACACCACAACCCAAGAACTCGCAGCAATCAGACCCGTGATCGCAAGACATTGGGTATACAGAAGCTGCTTCGGATCAAAGATCGTAGCTTTGCCATCATCGTGCCAACACAGGTGCCTGAGGACATGACAAAGTCCGTCGCGGAATGACAAGTCGATTCCTAAAGCACTCCACCATCCTTGGCCGCGCGCGCCTCCACCTGGAAGGCCCTGCAGGCGTGCGCCAGGGCAAGCGAAAACACGCGACCGATGCTGCAGAGGGGCTCGGGGCACCCAGCCTGCGACGCACGACCGCGGGCGCGAAGCGTGCACCCTGCAGGCTCGCGTCGCGTCGAAACCCCGGCGCTTGGTTCCCGACACCGCGGGGACCGCTCCAACCTCGAGAACGACCGGCGGCCTTTCGACCGCCCGATCGTTCCATGCCTCCTCCTCCTCCTCCTCCTCCTCCTCCTCCTCCTCCTCCTCCTCCTTGATTGATCGGCCCTTTCAAGAAGGCCAGATCGTTCAAAGATGGGCCGACTCTGGGCCACAGGCGACGTTCAACCTCAGACGCCCGCGCCGAGGTCGCCGCCGGGCGGGTGCGCATCGTGCACACGGCAGGCTCGTGTCGTGACGACCGCGGCGCTGGCTTCTGGCACGGCGTGGATCGTTCAACCTGGAGCGATCGGCAGCTTTCCGACCGCCCGATCATTACAGGATGGGCCGATTCTGGGCCACTGGCGGCGTTTCACCTTGAACGCCCGCGGCGGGGTCGCCGAGGGTCGACACGACGCGACCTGCCGTACACAACCTCATATCGGATCCAGTTTGCACAGTCGTCATGGCGCAGACTTGCCGTCTGCGATAAGTGCTGTGGTGTTGTGGTGGGCTGCCTCCTCCCGAACCGCCCGATGTCATGTGTCCCCGAACCGATTGTTCGACATCGGAGTGTGGACAGCAGCCACGACAAAGCAATCTGATGTGCCCGAACCCATAAGAGCAAACACTTAGCATCCTCCTGGAGCTTCGGACAAAATCTCTTGCGCACGGTAATCTTACCGTGGCCATCCCGATGCCTGTAAACCGTCCGATCGATTTTTCGGTGGGACATTCGCGAAATCCACTCCACTCTGCCATCCGTCATCTCCTCGTCCCTCTCCACGCTGCTCATCCCCATCCTGCGCCAGTTCACCTGGCCGTCTTATGCGGCCCCTGATTGAGATGTCGGCACTTGGGTCAGTACTAGCAGCACTCAGACTCATAACCGCAAGCACTTAGCATCCACATGAAGCTTCGGATCAGGTCTCGTACACACGGTGATCCTGGTGCTGTTAGCCCGACGCATGCACCCCTCACGACGGGTTCTCTGTTGTATCTGTAAATGAATATACACAACGACAGAATCCGCTGCACTCCGCCATGTGTCCTCCCCTCGCCCCGCCCCTGTTCCTGCTCATCCCCACACGTCCCAAATCCATAAGACAACCGCGAAGCACTCGCCAACTGGATTCACAGGCCAGCGCGTGAGTCAACAATAGCAGCACTCAGACCCATAACCGCAAGCACTTAGCATCCACATGGAGCTTCGGATCAGGTCTCGTACACACGGTGATCCTGGTGCTGTTAGCCCGACGCATGCACCCCTCACGACGGGTTCTCTGTTGTATCTGTAAATGAATATACACAACGACAGAATCCGCTGCACTCCGCCATGTGTCCTCCCCTCGCCCCGCCCCTGTTCCTGCTCATCCCCACACGTCCCAAATCCATAAGACAACCGCGCAGCACTCGCCAACTGGATTCACAGGCCAGCGCGTGAGTTAACAATAGCAGCACTCAGACCCATAACCGCAAGCACTTAGCATCCACATGGAGCTTCGGATCAGGTCTCGTGCACACGGTCATCCTAGTGTTGCCAGCCCGACGCATGCACTCCTCACGACGGCTTTACAGGCCAGGCTGTCCGAGAGTCCGCTACTTACGCAGGACGAACGATGTTCCTCTTGAGGTGCACATGGCGATGATGAGTTCGACAGATAACATCGGCGCCGCCGAACGGATCGCGTCGAAACAAGCTGCGTGCAGCTCGTTCAGGAGAAGAAATACGCATTCATAGTGAAAGGGGTTCCCGCGCGCGGAAAGTTGATGGGAGTGCACGACACAGCACAAGACCCAACCTGGGACGTTGATGACTGAACCCCTTCCCCCGTAGAATCTTAACACGGGCGGGTTCTGGGTCCGCGGATCCGATTTCGTCTGGTTCCCCGCTTAAATTTGATACTATAATTCTAAACCGGGGAGGAAGTCGGATCCGCCGTAAAAATAAAGCACGACGCGGAGCCAGAAAATCCGAAATCGGATCCGCGCGGACGGAAACCGGATCCACCAAAGTAAAAACCATAACCGCTCGACCTTCATGGGGTCCGACGGCGGATGTCTCAAACGCGTCTGTTCAACACTTCAAAAACCGCCGTTCTGGGCCCAAGAGGACCAAACTCTCGTCCTGGGTATGTGCTCTCCGCCATCCGTCCTCCCCTCGCCCGTCCCCCTCCCTGCTCATCACTACCCAGCCCCAGTCCACCAGACCAGCTGGCATTGCTCTCGCCAACTGGATTCGCAGGCAAGTGCCTTGGCCAGCACTGGCAGCACTCAGACCCATAACCGCAAGCACTTAGCATCCACATGGAGCTTCGGATCAGGTCTCGTGCACACGGTCATCCTAGTGCTGCCAGCCCGACGCATGCACTCCTCACGACGGCTTGTCAGGTAAGACTTCCCCAGAGTCCGCTGCTCTCAGCCATCCGTCCTCCCCTCGCCCGTTCCCCTCCCTGCTCATCCTTACCCAGCCCCAGTCCACCAGACCAGCTGGCATAGCTCTCGCCAACTGGATTCACAGGCCAACGCCTTGGCTAGCACTGGCAGCACTCAGACCCATAATCGCAAGCACTTAGCATCCACATGGAGCTTCGGATCAGGTCTCGTGCACACGGTCATCCTAGTGCTGCCAGCCCGACGCATGCACCCCTCACGACGGCTTGTCAGGTAAGACTTCCCCAGAGTCCGCTGCTCTCAGCCATCCGTCCTCCCCTCGCCCGTCCCCCTTCCTGCTCATCCCTACCCAGCCCCAGTCCACAAGATCATCTCGCGTAGCACTCGCCAACTGGATTCACAGGCCAGTGCCTTGGCCAGCCAGCACTGGCAGCACTCAGACCCATAACCGCAAGCACTTAGCATCCCCATGGAGCTTCGGATCAGGTCTCGTGCACACGGTCATCCTAGGGCTGCCAGCCCGACGCATGCACTCCTCACGACGGCTTGTCAGGTAAGGCTTCCCCAGAGTCCGCTGCTCTCAGCCTTCCGTCCTCCCCTCGCCCGTCCCCCTTCCTGATCATCCCTACCCAGCCCCAGTCCAAAGATCATCTCGCGTAGCACTCGCCAACTGGATTCACAGGCCAGTGCCTTGGCCAGCACTGGCAGCACTCAGACCCATAACCGCAAGCACTTAGCATCCACATGGAGCTTCGGATCAGGTCTCGTGCACACGGTCATCCTAGTGCTGTCAGCCAGCCCGACGGATGCACTCCTCACGACGGCTTAGCAGGTAAGACTTCCCCAGAGTCTGCTGCTCTCAGCCTTCCGTCCTCCCCTCGCCCGTCCTCATTCCTGCTCATCCCTACCCAGCCCCAGTCCACAAGATCATCTCGCGTAGCACTCGCCAACTGGATTCACAGGCCAGTGCCTTGGCCAGCACTGGCAGCACTCAGACCCATAACCGCAAGCACTTAGCATCCACATGGAGCTTCGGATCAGGTCTCGTGCACACGGTCATCCTAGTGCTGCCAGCCCGACGCATGCACTCCTCACGACGGCTTGTCAGGTAAGACTTCCCCAGAGTCCGCTGCTCTCAGCCTTCCGTCCTCCGCTCGCCCGTCCCCCTTCCTGCTCATCCCTACCCAGCCAAAGTCCACGAGATCACCTCGCGTAGCACTCGCCAACTGGATTCACAGGCCAGTGCCTTGGCCAGCACTGGCAGCACTCAGACCCATAACCGCAAGCACTTAGCATCCACATGGAGCTTCGGATCAGGTCTCGTGCACACGGTCATCCTAGTGCTGCCAGCCCGACGCATGCCCTCCTCACGACGGCTTGTCAGGTAAGACTTCCCCAGAGTCCGCTGCTCTCAGCCTTCCGTCCTCCCCTCGCCCGTCCCCTTTCCTGCTCATCCCTACCCAGCCCCAGTCCACAAGATCATCTCGCGTAGCACTCGCCAACTGGATTCACAGGCCAGTGCCTTGGCCAGCACTGGCAGCACTCAGACCCATAACCGCAAGCACTTAGCATCCACATGGAGCTTCGGATCAGGTCTCGTGCACACGGTCATCGTAGCGCTGCGAGCCCGACGCATGCACTCCTCACGACGGCTTGTCAGGTAAGACTTCCCCAGAGTCCGCTGCTCTCAGCCTTCCGTCCTCCCCTCGCCCGTCCCCCTTCCTGCTCGTCCCTAACCTGACCCCAGTCCTCCAGACCAGCTGGCATAGCACTCGCCAACTGGATTCACAGGCCAGTGCCTTGGCCAGCACTTGCAGCACTCAGACCCATAACCGCAAGCACTTAGCATCCACATGGAGCTTCGGATCAGGTCTCGTGCACACGGTCATCCTAGTGCTGCCAGCCCGACGCATTGACTCCTCACGACGGCTTGTCAGGTAAGACTTCCCCAGAGTCCGCTGCTCTCAGCCATCCGTCCTCCCCTCGCCCGTCCCCCTTCCTGATCATCCCTAACCTGACCCCAGTCCTCCAGACCAGCTGGCATAGCACTCGCCAACTGGACTCACAGGCCAGTGCCTTGGCCAACCTTAGCAGCACTCAGACCCATAACCGCAAGCACGTAGCATCCACATGGAGCTTCGGATCAGGTCTCATGCACACGGTCATCCTGGTGCTGCCGGCACGCCTCAAGACACACTTTCAGGTAAGACTATCCACGTCCCCCTTCCTGATCGTCCCTATCCGGCCCCAGTCCACAAGAAAATCTCGCATAGCACTCGCCAACTGGATTCACGGGCCAGTGCCTTGGCCAGCACTGGCAGCACTCAGACCCATAACCGCAAGCACTTAGCATCCACATGGAGCTTCGGATCAGGTCTCGTGCACACGGTCATCCTAGAGCTGCACTCCTCACCACGGCTTTACAAGTCAGGCGGTCCCAAAGTCCACTACTCTCCGCCATCCGTCTTCCCCTCGCCCGTCCTCCTTCCTGCTCATTCCTGCCCGGCCCCAGTCCACCAGACCAGCTCTCATAGCACTCGCCAACTGGACTCACAGGCCAGTGCCTTGGCCAGCAATAGCAGCACTCAGACCCATAACCGCAAGCACTTAGCGTCCAGAGCTTCGGATCAGGTCTCGTGCACACGGTCATCCTAGTGCTGCCAGCACTCCTCACGACGGATTTCCAGGTGAGAATCTTCCAGAAACCACTACTCTCCGCCATCCGTCTTCCCCTCCCCTCTTCCTCTTCCTGATCGTTCGTACCCAGCCCCAGTCCACAAGACAATCGCACGTGGCACTCACCAAATGGATTCACAGGTCAGCGCGTTGATCATCAATAGCAACGCTCAGACCCATAACCGCAAGCACTTAACATCCACATGGAGCTTCGGATCAGGTCTCGCGCACAGGGTCATCGTAGCGCTGCGAGCTCGACAAAAGCTCTTCTCACAACAGCGTCTCGGTCAAGACTAGCCCAAAGTCCACTACACTGCATCATCCGTCCGCCCCTCGCACCTCCCCCTTCCGGCCCATCCCTACCTGACCCCAGTCCACCAGACCAGCTGGCATAGCTCTCGCCAACTGGATTCACAGGCCAGTGCCTTGACCAGCACTGGCAGCACTCAGACCCATAACCGCAAGCACTTAGCATCCACATGGAGCTTCGGATCAGGTCTCGTGCACACGGTCATCCTAGTGCTGCCAGCCCGACGCATGCACTCCTCACGACGGCTTGTCAGGTAAGACTTCCCCAGAGTCCGCTGCTCTCAGCCATCCGTCCTCCCCTCGCCCGTTCCCCTCCCTGCTCATCCTTACCAAGCCCCAGTCCACCAGACCAGCTGGCATAGCTCGCGCCAACTGGATTCACAGGCCAGTGCCTTGGCTAGCACTGGCAGCACTCAGACCCATAACCGCAAGCACTTAGCATCCACATGGAGCTTCGGATCAGGTCTCGTGCACACGGTCATCCCAGCGCTGCCAGCCCGACGCATGCACTCCTCACGACGGCTTGTCAGGTAAGACTTCCCCAGAGTCCGCTGCTCTCAGCCATCCGTCCTCTCCTCGACCGTCCCCCTTCCTGCTCATCCCTAACCTGACCCCAGTCCTCCAGACCAGCTGGCATAGCACTCGCCAACTGGATTCACAGGCCAGTGCCTTGGCCAACACTGGCAGCACTCAGACCCATAACCGCAAGCACTTAGCATCCACATGGAGCTTCGGATCAGGTCTCGTGCACACGGTCATCCTAGTGCTGCCAGCCCGACGCATGCACTCCTCACGACGGCTTGTCAGGTAAGACTTCCCCAGAGTCCGCCGCTCTCAGCCATCAGTCCTCCCCTCGTCCATGCCCCCTTCCTGCTCACCCCTACCCAGCCTCAGTCCATAAGATCACCTCGCGTAGCACTCGCCAACTGGATTCACAAGCCAGTGCCTTGGCCAGCACTGGCAGCACTCAGACCCATAACCGCAAGCACTTAGCATCCACATGGAGCTTCGGATCAGGTCTCGTGCAAACGGTCATCTTAGTGCTGCCAACCCGACGCATGTACTCATCACGACGGCTTTACGGGTAAGACTACCTGATCGGACAAGAACGGGAAGCGCCGATCTTGTCAATTGGGCCCGCAGTGGGAAAAGAAGAAAGGGATGATGGCGAGGAAAAGGCGGCGAATGACGAGGATGACAGCGTGGATGACGGGGAGGACAGCGAGGGGAGCAGGAGGACAACGAGTAGGACCCCCCCCGAAATAACACAAGCTTCTTATGGGGGGGGAGTCTCTTGGGGCCTCTGTTGGCCTCTTGGTGACCGTTTTAGGGCCGTTTAGGGGGCCTCTTTTGGGCCTCTTTTGGGCCTCCTGGGGCCTCCTTGGGGCCTCCTGGGGCGGAAGGCTCGAATTTGTATTCCCCCTTTTTGGCACGTCTTGGGGCCGCCTTGGGGCCCTCATGGACCGTCTTGGGCGCCTCTTGGCCGTCTTGAGGCCCTCTTGGGCCGTCTTAGGGCCCTTTTGCTGTCCTAGTCATCTTAGGGCAATCTTGGGGGCCTCTTGGG
>CAUYUJ010015519.1:91005-108505 GCA_963575745.1 Prorocentrum cordatum
CCCCATAGGAGCTCCACCGAAGGTGCCAATGGCAGGGTTCGCACGGCGGCCCCGGGCCACTTCGACACACACCTCACGAAGATCGTGGCCCCAAAAAGAGTTCCACCGAAGGCGCCACCAGCAGGCTTCGCACGGCGGCCCCGGGCCATTTCGGCACCCCCGTCACGAGGATCGTGGCCCCATGGGGAGCTCCACCGAAGGCGCCACTGGCAGGTTTCGCACGACGGCCTCGGGCCATTTCGGCACACCCCTCACGAGGATCGTGGCCCCATGGGGAGCTCCACTGAAGGCGCCAGTGGCAGGGCTCGCATGGCGGCCTCAGGCCATTTCTGCACAACCCCTACGAGGATCGCGGCCCCAAAGGGAGCCAACGAAGGCGCCAGAGGCAGGGCTCGCTTGGCAGGTTCAGGCCATTTCGGCACACCCCTCACGAGGATCGCGGCCCCATAGGAGCTCCACCGAAGGCGCCAGTGGCAAGGTTCGCATGGCGGCCCCTGGCCCCTCACAAGGATCGTGGCCCCATAGGGAGCTCCTCCGAAGGAACCAGCGACAAGTTTCGCATGGCGGCCTTGGGCCATTTCGGCACACCCCTCACGAGAACCGTGGCCCTATATGAACTCCACCGAAGGCGCTAGTGGCAGGGTTCGCACGGCGGCCCTGGGCCACTTCGACACGCCCTCCACGAAAGTCGTGGCCCCAGAAGGAGTTCCACCGAAGGCTCCAAAATGGCAGGGTTCGCACGGCGACCTCGGGCCACTTCGGCACACCCCTCACGAGGAGCGCGGCCCAATAAGGAACTCCATTGCGGCTTCGGGCCACTTCGGCACACCCCTCACGAGGATCGTGGCCCCATAGGGAACTCCAGCGGAGGCGCCAATGACAGGGTTCGCACGGCGGCCCCCGAAGGCGCCAGCGGCAGGGTTCTCACGGCGGCCCCGGGCCATGTCGGCACACCCCTTACGAGGATCGTGGCCCATGCGCCAGTCTCAGAGCCCTCTACTGCTTCTGCTCCTCGGTCAGAAGGACGCCGTCCTCGTCGTCGTCGGCGCCCGCGAAGACGGCCACGAACGCGTCCCTGAGCATGCCGGGCTCCAGCGGGAAGCCGTGGCCACAGGGAGCGCGGTCGAAGATGGTTTTCACAATTGCGGTATTCACAACTGCATATGGTCCTTCGCCAGGCTAATGTTTCCCATTCTTTGTTGCTGAAGAGGGACATGGGAGCGGACACACCAAGCTGTACACCACGCTTGTCCTGCGAGCGTGGTCCGAATTCGGGGCCCGAATTCGGACGCCGAGGGAGGAGACAGGAAGGAGGAGGAGGAGGAGGAGGAGGAGGAGGAGGAGAATGCACGGGGCAAGCTGACGACACACCGCTGGTGCATCGCCGACGGTCCCCCGTGGGTACGGTGGCCACGCGCCCATCGGCGACGACCGGGCGATTCGGGGTCGACGTTCCCGCCCCCCGAGTCTGTCCATGTCCCCCTCGCCTCCCCCCCCGACCAGGGGTGGGGCGGCGGCCACAGGGGAGCTACCGACGCCCCCGCCCCAGGAGTCGCAGACATCCCCTCGTGTTCCTTCTCCTCCCTCCCCGTCTCCCTCCCTCCCCTCTTGCGCGGGCGAGGGGGGGGGGAGCAGGGTTCTCAAGACGCACGCCCGAGGCAGCAGCGCCCCAGAGAGCGCCAGCCTGCAGCAACCACGAGGCGCGCTTCCACTGCCGTGTATCCGGGGTGCGCCGCCACTGCCACATACAGCGTGCGCCGCCGCGGCCCTCCTCCACTCCACCCCCAGGGCCTACCCTCCAGCCCACTCGCACCCGAGCGACGACTCTCCCTCGCACGTCGTGCGCGCTGGGGTACGCCGCGGAGAGTCTCCCCGCGCTCCCTCCACGCCCAGGCCGCAGGCCCAGCGGTGCCTCGCTCGAGCGCAGCACTAGCCTCTCGAAGTTCTCGGCGGTGAGCTCCACCGAGGCCTTCGCCGCCCCTCTTCCTCATCTTTCTGCTCCTCCTGCTCGTCGTCCTCATCATCATCATCCCCACCATCGTCATCGTAACCACCATCATCCGCATAATCATCATACCATAATACGACTCATTATCAGCCGCATCCTCATCGTCGCAACCACGTCAACACCATCACCATCGCCGTGACCATCATCGCCATGACCATCGTAATCCCCACCACCTTCGTCGTCGTCAGTCGTCGTCGCCGCCACTGGCGTCGTCGTCGTCGTCGGCCTCCTCCCGCGGCCTACACTTATCGTGCTGCCATGTGCAACGCAAAACAAGGAACGATGCCTCCTTCTGGGCCCCAAAAGCGGCCTGATGCACGAGAAGATTAGGGGGATAGCCGTGGGAGGATCCAATGTAGGAACAGCAAGCCCCTTCGGAACCCGAAGTGATATTGTATTCAGCGTCTTGGTCATCAGATTCATCGTATCTGTAAGAGCATCATCATCCTCAACCGTCCTCATCATCATAATCAGCATCATCACCATCCTCGTCGTCATCATCAGCATCATCATCATCATCATCATCATCATCATCATCATCATCATCATCATCATCATCATCATCATCATCATCATCATCATCATCAACTGCAGCATACTCATAGTCAGTATCATCATCATCATCATCATCATCATCAGCAGCAGCAGCAGCAGCATCATCATCAGTATCATCATCATCATCATTATCAGCAGCAGCAGCATCATCATCATCAGCATCATCATCATCCTCACCACCACCACCACCATCATCATCATCATCATCATCAGCGTCAGCATCATCGTCGTAATCGTCATCAGCATTCTTATCAGCATCACCATCATCATCATCATCATCATCATCATCATCATAATCAACATCCTCATCAGCATCATCATGATCATGATCAGCATCAGCAGCACCGACATCAGCAGCATCATCATTAGCAGCATCAGCATCATCATTAGCATCGACATCATCATCCTCATCATCATCATGATCATCATCATCATCATCGTCGCCAACATCATCATCATCAGCATCATCATCATCATCGTCATCATCACCACCACCACCATTACCATCACCTGCATCATCATCATCATCATCATCATCATCATCATCATCATCATAAGCATCATCATCATCGTCCTCAGCATCATCATCAGCGTCGTCATCGTCATCGTCATCATAAATCATTAGCATTATCATCATTATCATCATGGTCGTCGTCGTCATCATCACCATCATCGCCGTTGTCATCGCCGTCGTCATCGCCGCCATCGTCATCGTCATCATCACCACAACCATCATCATCAGAATCAGCATGCTCAGCATGTGCATCTTCATATGTATGTGCATCTGCATCTTCAGCATCATATGATTCGTATTATGTATCATCATATTCTCCATCATCATCATCATATTCATAGCCATCATCGTCATCATCGTCGTCCTCATCATCATCAGCAGCAGCAGCAACCGCATTATCACGACCATCATACTCACCACCAGCACCTCCGTGGTCGTCACTCGTCGTCGCCGCCGCTGGCGTCGTCGTCGGCCTCCTCCTGCGGCCTGGTCCTGCATCCAGCGCCCCCTCTGGGGGGCGGGCGCGCGGGGTCGGCAAAGGACGCGCCCGTGCTCGAAGCGACGAGGGTGCGGGCGGGCCTCAGAACCCCAGATCTTCATGGCACGTGGGGCAGAGCGGAGGACGGAGGAGAAAAATGAGGAGGACGAGGACAGGGAAAGGGAAAGGGGGAGGGGAGGAAGAGGAGGAGGAGGAGGCGGAGGAGGAGGAGTGGCGCCAGGCACGATACAGGCCTGGGCTGTTTGAGCGTGTCTTTCCAACGAAGCAACGAACGATATCGTTATAATCCGCAGGGCATGGGAATTGATTATGTATACTCGACTCAACAAGAAACCTGTTTTTCCAGTCCATTCGAATGAATAGTTCTATACTCCACCACAAAAGGAATACTTTCGTAATGCACCAAGTCCTTTGACGGCAGACTACCGAGTTCGGAATAGAAATGAACTCCTTTACAGCGGAATGCAAATGGATTCCCGTTGTGGCGGAATACCAAAAAGGATTCCCCCTGTGAATGCACACGCACTCCTCTTGTGGCCAAACCGAATAAGAATCCGTCCGTGGTCGATTACAAAAGGATTTGCTTTCTGGCGCAATACAGAAGAAATCCTCTGATGACCGAGAACGGAAGGGTTTCCTTCTGCGACAGAATGCTAGAAAGGATTTCCTTTTGTGGCGGAAAACTAAGATGGATTCCCTGTGTGGCGCATTACTCCTGGATTCCTTTTGTGGCAGAATGCAAAAGGGATCCCTACGTGGTTGATTACCAAAGAATTCCTGATGTGGCGGAAAGCATAAGGAATCTTCTTTGTGGCCACGTACAAACGGTTTTACCTTGAGGCGGATTACAAAATGATTCCTGTGTGGCGGGATGTACAAAGATGTTGGTTGTGGCAGAATACTATGGGATACTTTTTGTGGTGGATTACTATGGGATTTCCCTGTGTGGCGGAATACAAAAGATTAGTCAGGGATTCTTTTGTGGTGGATTACTGAAGAATCCTGCTGTGGTTGATTACAAAAAAATCCCTATGTGTCGGAATGCAGACGGGATCTTTTTCGCGGCGAGTGTAATTGTGATCCCCTTGTGGCGGAATCCTCTGTGGCACGTTTCAAAGGATTCTCCCGCTCGCGCGCTAGCGAGCTGTCTCCGTGCGCGGCCGCGGCGTGCGCGCGCGGGGCGGCCCAAAATGGGCAGGCCCGTCCCGCGCGCTCAAGCCGGGGCGCCGCGCGTCAGACGGTGGAGTCCGTCTGGTCGCCGATGTCGGCGAGGCAGCGCCCGTCAGCCTTAGAATGGGAGAGGAGGGAGGGGGGCAGAGAAGCTGCGGAGACAGCAGGAGCTTGCTCACAGAGAATAGAAGAAGCATTCTCCCGCTCGCGCGCTAGCGAGCTGTCTCCGTGCGCGGCCGCGGCGTGCGCGCGCGGGGCGGCCCAAAATGGGCAGGCCCGTCCCGCGCGCTCAAGCCGGGGCGCCGCGCGTCAGACGGTGGAGTCCGTCTGGTCGCCGATGTCGGCGAGGCAGCCATACCCGTGCTCAAGGACCTTGCGAAGTGACAAGGTTTTGGCGGGCGGCCGCAAGCAGGGCAGGCCAAGCGGCGGGGCCGACTTGGAGGAAAGAAGCGACGAGGCGGTCGCTGGCGGTGGCGAAGAACAAGATACGAGCCCGCGCGTGCTCGGGCAGCGCAGCAAGAACTGTAGAGGCGGCGGCGGCTTGCAGGTAGCGCTCGGCACTGGAAGCCTGACGCCAACGCCCACGCCAGAAGACGCGAGGGACGTCTTCCGTAGCGATATAAAAGTCTGTTGCGCCAGAGCCCCGCAGACAAGCGGGCGTCAGGTTGAGCCCCTGACCTGCTTTGGCAAGAGGGACGCCCAGAGCCAAAAGCAGATGATTCCACCGAGTACGGAAGCCGCTCGCACCGAAGGGGGCGAGAGGATCGGTGGAAGCCAACCTTCCAAACACTTGACTCAATATCTTCACCGTGCCCCGATCGGAGCAGCGAGCATGTTGCGTCGGGTACGTTCTTCTGGTCTTTGGAACAAGAATCGAAAGAAAAGCATCCCCTTCAACTTCGAGACGGTCGCATGGAAGCGACAGGTCACAGCGGCGTGACGCCAGCAGTTCGCCAGGCCTGAGGAACATCGTGAAGCCCATGAGCAGCAGCGCCGCCATCACAGGCCAGTCCCAGGCGAGACAGAGCCCGACCATGGCGCGCAGCAGCGCGCGTGGCAAGGGGGGACGGAGCTTTGGCGGCTCCGCAAGCTTCCATTGTTTCGCTACGTCCCAAGCTTCTGTCAGAAAGGCCTTCCAATGCGGATGGGCGCTTTGGATTCCCAAGATGGCATGGACCAAAATATAATGAGGGAAACCTGCATCATGAAGCCACACGCCGAAGGTCGCGAGGAAACGAGCGAGAAGTATCCCGCTTCGGTAAAGTGTGGCGGGTGGCACGCCAGTGTGTTCTGCTAACCACAGCTCGAAGGCATCAATCGATCTCGAGCGACGGTCGAGATACGCGGAGGTGAGGTGAGAATCGCGCACAAAGGGAGTGCGCGGAGGGCGAGCGGGCGCGGACGGCGCAGCCCGACTAAGCCCTTGGCCTGCGGTCGGCGCCGCGGCTCCCAGAGAGATGCAGAGGCCGCAGACGCACCACAGGATGAGCGCAGGGCGGCCAGGGCTTGGAGAGCTGATCACCGTGGCGGCCCTCCTGCGCCTGGACGCGTAGAAGGGCGGAACGAGGGCGTCCCGCCCGTCGGTCTCGAACCCCGACGCCTCCGCCAGCATCGCCCGCGCCGAGCTGAAGGACCCGCCCATGTTACGGTAGGCACGGCGAGCCCCTGCTTCGATCTCGGCTGGCAGAGCGTCCCCTCTCTCGAGGGTCGGCCAGTCAAAAGGCGGGCGCGGCTCGGCACGCGCAGCTGCGGCTGCTTCGGCAAGCTCGGAACGAGCTGCCGAGGACGTGAGGCCCGAATGATGTGGCACGGGCACCACCTCCGCGAAGGCGTCGAGGATCTCGGACGGAGGGGAATGGGATCCCCACAGCGCTGCTGGGATGGCGCCGTGACTGTCCTGCACGTGGTACAGAAGGTCGAAAAGGCAGGCCAGTTTGCCCGCGCGCCGCCGCTGCTCGATCTTTGAGCCGAGACCGATGCCACGGATGGCGCCCGCCCCCATGGCCTGGAGGTCAGCATCCGCGGGGATCGCCTCGGGCTCGACGATGGCCACGTAAGGATGCAGCCACGAGGCCTCGTCAATCGGCTCGGCGCCGCCTGTCTGAAACAGGCGCTTGTAGGCGTGCAAGGCCCGCAGGAGGCAGTGCAGGTCATCCTTGCCCTCAGGCTCGGCGGCCCCTGCGGGTGCAAAAGTCCTCAGCCACGACGCCGCGCTCTGGAAAGCACCTTGCCAGGCGGGTCCCCACCTCACCACTGTGATCTTCTCACCGCCTAGGTTGAGGCGCCACGCTAGGGCGCTGGCGGCCCCTGGAGGCAAGGGCTGCTCAGCGGCCGCCGAGGCCGTGCGCCGCGCTGCGAAGGCTGCAGCCGCGGCGCTTCCAGCGTCACCGCTGTGAGAGCCGCTGAGAGGCAGCTCGGGCTCAGCAGCTCGACCAAGCGCGAAGCCGCTCGAAGACCCCCCTTTCTCGGCGGCACGCCCTCCTCCCTGCGGGGCCGCAACAGCATCGCTGGAAGAGCGCATGCCTACCGAAGTCGGAGGGGCCTGAGCAGCGGAGTCCGCGCGGGAGCTGGCTGCCCGCTGCGAAGTGGCGGGGCTCGGGCGACGCTTCGGAGCGACTCGAGGGGAGCGCACCACGCGACGCCCAGGCGACGCACGGGATCGCGACGCCGCACGCCCATCAGAGTGGTGACGGGGTGGCGATGGCGGCGGGGGGACGGGCCGCGGCGTCTCGGAGCCAGCACGCGTGCCGCGGCCCCGAGAGCGGCTGCGAGCCGCAGCGTGAGCGGCGGGCGGGGAGGCCTCCGCGCGGCGAGGGAAGGCCGCCTGCAAGCGGCGGAGGGCCTCAGGGTTAAGGCCCGCCACGACGCGCTCGAGGTCCACCGAGGAGTCAGTGAGGGCACTCAAAACGACGTCCTCGAGCTCCGTCGGTGAGTCCTCCTCGCACGCGGGCTCCGCTCTCGAGCGGCTGCGGGCGCTCGCTGGAGGAGACCCCTCAGGAGTGTGCGGGCCTTCCGATGCCTCCCCCGCCGGCGGCCCCGACGGCTCCTCAGGCGCGCTCGAGACGTCGATGGGAGGCGAGGAGCAGCCTCCCGAGGGGGAAGTGTGATCAGTCCCGTACGGGTTCGGAGACCGCGTACGGCTGCGGGCAGGGCTGCGGCTCCGCGGCGGAGGGCCCACTCCCGCGGCGGAGCTGGGGCGTGCCGCGCCTGCCCAGCGACGCGCATTAGCAGTGCGACGCGCCCTGCGGCCCGGCGTCGTGGCGGCTCCCTCTTCCGGGGCGGGTAGCGCCGCCGTCGAAGCTCGCCGCTGCTTCTTGGCGCGCTTGTTGCGCGCGGCGCCCGTGCGCGAGGCGGAGTGTGGCGCGTGATCACCGCGATTGGGCTGGTCCACGACAGCCTCGTCCCGCGGGCCCAGGCGGGCGCGGACCGCGCGCCCCTCGCGACGGCTGAAGCTGGACGCTGGGTCGTCGGCAGGCCTCGCCAAGGTGCGCGGGTCCACAGCTTCCACCTCGGCCAGAGAGCGCCCAGTAGACGACGCGGGGGCGTCCCCAGCACGAGCGGCGCGATCCGCGTTGGCGAGGCCCGTCGAGACCTCAGCGTTGTGCAGGACGGCGCGCAGAGTTTAGCGCCAATCCCGACCCAGCTGGACGGGAGCCGTACGCGGCAAGCCCGCGGCCTCACGACTGGCGGCCTCGCGCAAGCGACGGAAGTAGGCGCGGTCGGCCATCCCTTCCGCGAGCTCAGCACGAGCGACGGCACGCTCGCCTTCGCCGCGTGCTGGAGCCTGCACCGTGCGCCTGGTAGCGTCGGCACGCGCGGTGCGGAGTGCGTCGAGCTCCACGCGGCCGCGCGACACGGCGGAGGCGAGGATGGCATCAGACTCAGCCGCCCGCGTCGCGAGGGCAGACGAAACCCTGCTTGGGAGAGGCGCACCCGAGGCGGGGAGGGCAGCCCGAGGGGCCAGCTCGGCGCTCGCCAGGGCGTCCCGCGAAGAGACCGCTTCCTCGAGCGCCTCAAGGGCCATGGCCGACCCAGGAGCCAGCTTGCCCTTGCGGGCGCCCTTCCCTGCCGCTTTTGCCTGGGCGAAGGCGCGAGCGGCAGGACCGTCACCGCCCGTGCTAGGAGCGGCGGGCGGCGCGGCGGCCTGCGAGAGGGCCTGGAGCAGCACTGACTTGGCGTCGCAGAGCTGCTTCCACATGAGCGCGCGGGCTGCTCGCTCGTCGGCCCCCAAGTGTGCAGGAGTCCTGTCTGGATGGTAGACCAGGGACTGGCGCCTGAAGGCGGCCTCAATGGTGCTGCGCGAGGCCCCGTCCACGACGCCAAGCAGCTGGCGAGAGGCGCTCACCCTGGCCGCTCGCTGGAAGACGCGGGGGGTAGCAGCCGTGGCCCCCTTTGGCGCTTCCCGCGAGCCGACACGCGACGAGCCCCCCCCGATCGCAGGCGGAGGGGCCGCCGCGGCCTTGGAGCGGAGGGCCAGGGGCGGCGCACGCTTGGCGGCGGGGGGAGCCGACCCAGCGCTGGCGGCGACAGGGTCGGGGCCGTGCGAGCCGCCCGCCGAGGACGCAGACGCTTTGGGCGTGGCGTCTGCTGTGGATGTGAGACGCCGATCGCAGTCAGCGAAGAGCGCGTTGCGAGGCCCGCGACGCTCTCCGCTGGCGAGAGCAGCTTCGCTGATGCTCTCGGCGGCGCCCGAGGGGTCGAGGGCTTCGCCCTGGGCGCCGTCGCCGGCGGCGTCGGCGGCCATGCCCGCACCCACCGGGAGGGGGGGGGGCGGCCGCCCAACGGTGGCTGAGCAACCCCTCGGGGCCTCGAGCCACAAGCTGCGCAACAAATCGGCCCCAGAGACAGGTAGGGAATGGCGAGCGAGAGTCGGCGTACGCGATGCAATCAAAAGAAAAAGAAAAACAAAAAAAAAAAAAAAAAAAAAAAAAAAAAAAAAAAAATTAAAATAAAATAAAAAAAAAAAAAAATAAAATAAAAAAAAAAAAAAACAAAAAAAAAAAAAAAAAAAAAAAAAAAAAAAAAAAAAAAAACAAAAAAAATAAAAAAAAAAAAAAAGAAAAAAAAAAGCGAGTAAATTCTCCTCTCTCGGCTTCCACTAACCAGGCGGGAGGGTCACGGGACGGGGGCCTCACCGCGCGGTTGCGCGTGGGATCGTCGGCCCTATGCACGTCCGTGGGCACGTACATGCCTCCCATATATAAACCACCTCCTATCACATAGGGCAAAGTGGTCGAGAGAACATGAGATAGACCAGGAGAGCTGCTGCGCCCGTGCGCGGTCGCGCCCAAAGCCACTTTTGAATCCAGGAGAACGGGGATCCGAGAGTCAGGGAGGCGAACACAGCAGTATTTGCACAGACTCTTATACACTGTTGTCTCAAGGATGTTGATGTGACGAGGCATGCGGAACTCCCATTTGTACGCGAGCCGAAAGCGCAGCGCCTCTGATAGCTCGGTGACCCAACGCGGCGCGACGGGGGGCTCAATAGAAGGGAGCCCCAGGTCGTGATGCAGCTGGGTGAGCTCAGGGCCCAAGGGCGCGCCCCGGCTGAGCACGGCGAGGAGGCTCCGATTGTGCAGAATCGTGTGCCACCCCCCGTGCTCCGATCTGCGCCACAGCTCGGCAGAGAGCTGCGGGCTGATAGGAGCGCGGACAACGCCCCCCCAGCCGAGAGACGCGTCCGTACCGAACACCTCGGGGCAAGGCTGCGCCCGAAGGTCGGTTATAGCCGTAAAGGCTAAGAAGGTGCAGGCCAGGAGCTCGTCGCGAACATAAGGGGGCAGGTCGTATTCGATGCCGTCCTCGGTTGCCAGGCGCGACAAGAAGTTGTAGACGTGCGTAAAGATGGCGAGCAGCGGGCGGCGATAGAGGAAGACCTGGACCCAGCAGCCCACCAGAGAGGCTAGCAGGGAGCGGGTGGTGATCCCGAGGTAGAGTTGGATCAGGGTCAGCCTGCACAGGGCCACCGTCCGCACAAGAGGAGCGCAGACGATGCCTATGCGCCCCTCCACCTCGGCGCCCACCACCACCTAGTGCGTTTCGCCGCGCGCGCGCTTGCCTGGATGCTGTATCAGGCCCACGCGCGGGTAGCCCGCATCACAGGCGGCAAAGACCTCACGATCACGGCGACACGGGTCGTCGGGGCGAGGAGCGGAGCCACGCCACGAGAGCTTCTGAAAACCTGTATGGTCATCAATATTCAGCATCTCGACAAACGGGCCCCGCGGGAAGGGCGAGCGGTGGACAACCTGCTCGTGAGGCCGCAAAGCCCCGAAGCTGTGCAAGACGCCTTCATGCGCAGAGTTGGCAATCTCCACAGCCATGTTGTCGCCCATCGCCAGAGCATTTAGGCAGGGCGCGACATCCACACCTTCCAGCTCGGGGCGCCAGGCTCGAAAGGCCTTGAAACGCGAGGATGGCAGGCGAACGCGCAGGGCGTTACGTCTGGCGCGCGCGGGGGGGACGCGGAAAGTATAGTAAAACTCCCGTAGGTCGTCACAAGAAACTGCCAGCCACTCCCCAGGTGCCAGCCCCAACCGGCACAGCAGGAAACCTTGGCCAAGGCGCTGGGTGCTGGACGAAATTGAAGCACAGCGGCTGTTCACGACCGTGGGGTTCAGGATCAGCCTGTCGTAATCGCTGTCCTTCGGTACCCTGAAAGCTCCACAGGCTTCATCCCAGGCGAGGTCCGAAGCAGGAGTCAGGTACAGGGCGCCACAGGCATCCCACTTCTGGAGTAGGGCCCACAGCTCGGCGCGGTCCATATGGACGCGCGCTCCCTTCTGGCCAGCAGGCCACACTGATGCCGGTAGCCGCATCACCTCTGGATCGATGAAAGCTTCGCGGACTCGAGCGTCGGAGAGGAAGGGAACGGGATCAAACTCTGGCGAATAATCCCACTTGATGCGAGACGCCCTGACTTTCAAATCGAAGGGCTCGGCCTGGGCGGAGTCCCAAGCCGCCGCAGCCGCCAACGAACCAGGCACAGAAGGAGCGCTGGTCGGGCAGTGCCGCATGGGGGCGGGTACGGAAGAAGAGGAAGTGAAGGAGGCCTCCAAAGCTGCAACATGGGTGGCCAGGCCATGGAGCGAGACCTCAGTGGGTCGAACTTGGCGAAGGCTCGACCTAAGTCGCTCTTGCCGCCACGGGCGAGGCGAACTGCGATCCGACACAACCGTTCGATACGGGTGCGGACGCCCTCCTGGCAGGGCGAGACCGTGGCGCGGACGCGAGCCTCGGCGGGGGCGAGGCTAGGATGACCCAAGGTGAGCCAATTCAACGCAATAACAGAATACTGCGCGAGCGTCCGCGCCGCGCGCCGCAATCTCCAGCGCTCCCTGCGCCTCGCCGACAAGCCGTCAGGCGGGGGACCAAGAGGTGGAGCAGGCGGGCACGGCCAAGGATCGCGGGGAGGCGGCCCCAAAAGGTACGGGTCGTCCCTGTCCATTGCACGCATTGATGAGCGTGAGAAAGATCCAAGAGAACATCGAGCACCCATCCCAACCTGGGACAGCGCTGCCGCCCAGTGGGTGATATCAATGTTCGCGCCTGGAAACAGGCGCAGCAAGGCAGACAAGTCAGCGACGAATGGCGCGACTTTGGCAAGTGCAGCAGGGGTGCTTGAAGGAGAACAGGCACCAGCAGGGACACCAACATCAGGAGCTGCAGGCCCCCTGGAGGGCGCGCGCGACTGAGGCAGGCGCCGGCCAAAATGGCCGAAGGGATCCGAGAAGCGGTTCGGAGCAGAGCGAAGGGCGTGGTGGCGGAACGTACTCCTCCCTGCGGGGCCGCAACAGCATCGCTGGAAGAGCGCATTCCTACCCTCACGCCCTCGCTGTGCCCAAACGCGCCTAGCAACCGCAACAGCGTCGGTGCAGTCTGTGCGCGGCGGCGTACCCCGGCCCCGCGAAGGCCCACCCTTCCAGGAGGCGGGCGCCAAGGGCGCCCTCAGTCCTTCTTGGGCACCGCCTTCGGTGCCTTGGACGCACCCTGGGACTTGACGGGGGGCTTCGAACACCACCTCGACACGTACCCCCCCCCCCCCGCGCCGCCCCCCACCCCCCCCCCCCCCCACCCCCCCCCGCCCTGCCCCCCCCCTGCCAGGGACTACACCACCCCTTCTCCTGGGCTGCGTGGGCTGATGAGGTGGATGCTTGGGGAGCGCGACGGCGCGCTCGGCGTCGAGGCGCGCCCGAAATGCTTGCAGCTCCTTCATGTATTCGCCCTGCGCCGACAGCCAGCGAGGATCCACTAGGGGTGAAAACGGGGTCTGGGCCTCGCGCTCCGTGTGACGACTGGCCACGCGACACGGGGGAGGCTCCAGCCCCGTGAGGAACCAGGCGGCCTCGAGATAGCCGCGGTCCCCCGCCAGCTGGTCGATGAACATGCACTGACACGTCAGTAAAGTCTGGACTCTCTCGGGGTTGCCCTCTTCGCAGGCCCGCCACAGCTCGGCGCTGAGGAAGGCGAAATGCGTCAACAACTCGTGCGTCGTCGGCTGAGCCCCCAAGGGACTGTGCTCCCGAAAAAACTGATGCATGGCCATGGGGGTCACGGCGCTGACTTCCACGCCCAGGACACGGGCCAAATTCTCCTTCATCAGTCCTCGCACATCGGGGCCGTGCTGTAGCAGCGCTTGCTGCCACTCGCGCCTCCGAGCAATGCCCCCCATCTGGGCCGATGCGGGCGCTGGGTCGCCCGAGCTCGTGGGCGGAATTTGAGCTGAGTCGCTCAGGGTCCCCAGAAGCGGATGGACGGTTGGGCGATGGCCCCGCCCCTGCTGCAATAGGAGGGACTGGTGCAGGCACTGTAGCATGAGGCTGAAGTCCGTCGGATTGGCCGCATGGGGCGGCTCTGACCCGACGGCGCCGCCCGCCTCGGCAAAGCCGTCGGCCGCAGCGGGATGGGCTAGCCCAGGTGGCGGCGGGGGACCCATCGCTCCGAAACCGGACGAAGGGGCCCGAGGGACAGCAAGAGAGCGCGCCTTTTCCCACGCCGAGGCCAGCGCGGAGGTCGGACCCTTGGGACGCGCGGAGACCCGCTGTGGGGCCACGGGCGCGTGAGACAGGACGGCCTCGATCCCCGCAGGATCCAGCCCGAGGCGCACCGCTTCGTCGCTGAAAGCTGAGGCACCTCGGGCCGATCGCTCCGGGCAGCCGGCGCGGGGCCCAGCGGCTCGGGTCTGCCGACCATCGTGGAGGCCGCGTGGGCTGCAAGCAAGGCGCGCAATTCGGCAGCTACTTCGGCACGGGTCATAGGAGCCCCGTCGTCCAGAGACGCCGCAGGGGCACCAGGAGCGATCGGAGCGGGACCCGCAACCCGTGGCGGCGCGGCGGTGCCCGCGCGCTTCGCGGGCGGGCCGCGCGGCGCTCCAGCGTCCGCGGGAGCTCGCGCACTTGGGGCCGTGCGGTCGGCTTCCCCGTCGGCCGCGAACCCCTCGGGTTCCTCCATCTCGTCGGCAGAGTGATAGGGAGTAGCCCGATCGGCCCCTGGGAGCGGCTCTTCTCCTGCAGTAGGCGGGGCGCCGTGCAAGCGTGCGTAGCCCTCGCGAAGCACCCGACCCCCCGAAGGATGTGGCCAATAGACGCGGCCCCGCACCTCGGCGAAGGGAACGATGACTGCGTCCTCCCCGACCTCTAGAGGGTAAAGCGACTCGAGCTCGAGCTCTGCAACCTCGATGTCTACGACGAGGACGGATGCAGTAGTGGCGAGCGGCCGTGAAGCGGCCCCCTGGAGCTGGACGTCCACTAGCTGGAAAGGGCCTATCATTCCTGCAAAGCCATCCGCCTCGGCAGCCACGAGCTCCGCCGTAGAGCGAAAGGCGCCAGGCAGGGCCAGAAGGATGCCTCCTTCTCGAGACGCGAGGGGGATAGCTGCCCAGCTGGTGTCGCCGTCGTCTAGGCGCCATCGTGCGTAATCGCGAGCCGTGGGAGCCGCGAATGGGTAGAGCTCGGGCCATATAGGCCCTCCGCCAACTGGTGGCAGCTCAGCCATCAATGGGCGCTGTCGTGGGAACTGCCGCCCGAATGCTGGGCGCCTGCCCGCTCGAGCGCTCGAGGCCGAGGCGGAACCCCGTAAGCCAGCGCTCGCGCCGCACGGCGGTCCTGCTCAGGGGAAGCAGGAACCGCACCGCGCGGCCAGGCGGAGGCCCTGAGCCTCCGCCACACGTACGGGCCCAGCAGCCCGAAGCAGCAGCCTGCGCAGGCGCTGCACGCGGCCGTCACCCAAAGGAGGGCGACGACCGTGCTGAGCAGCCAGGGAGAGACCCCGCCGCTCAGATCCACCGCTAGCCCGAGGCAGACGGTGGGGCAGGCGGAACCCGCCGAAGGGAGGGGGCAGTAAGCCCCCTCACCCTCGGACGAGTCCGCCTGCTGGATGGACCAGGCAGGCGCAGGAGGCCCTTGGTCCTGAAGCACAGAGAGGGGGGCAGACACGAGCCGCTCGTAGAGCGCGGCCCGCAGCCCCCTGAAGAAGATCTCCCCAGCGCCCCCGAGAGCCGCTTGTGCGACCGCCTGCATAAGGCGTCCGCACGCGCGGCCGACGGGGGGGCACTTGGGCAGAGAAGCTGCGGAGACAGCAGGAGCTTGCTCACAGAGAATAGAAGAAGCAGGAGGAGGAGGAGGAGGAAAAAGAGGAGGAGGAGGCGGAGGAGGAGGAGGAGGAGGAGGAGGAAAAGGCTTAAAACAAGGCTCCAAAGGAGGCAGGAGCTGGGGACCCCTTATTCACCAAACTCTGGATGCCCATCCCTGCCCCGCGAGCCCCATAGTTCTTTGAGGAGACCTTGGGGTTCCTGGATGCTTCGGGGTCCTCGGGTGAGTTCAACTTCGGATTGGACGTTCTCATGTTCTTTGATGGGACCTGGGACGGAGGAAATGTTCTTTGATGAGGAGGATGATGAGGATGATGATGAGGAGGATGATGATGAGGAGGAGTTCGGATTGGACGATCATGTTCTTTGATGGGGCCCGGGACATGCTTGGGCCCACGTTTTCGTCGTTAGGGGGGTCCCGAGCAGGCCGGCTGGCAGTGGCCACGGCCTCCGATGGACAGCCCACGAAACTTATGCTCGGACTTGGTCCAGGAATTCTGCCTCAAGCACCAGGCCCTGGCGAACACATTGCAGCGCTGCGAGATCCGATGCAGGCCCCCCCATATTAGAACATCGTGGCAGCCAGATGGCCGCGGTTCTCATGAAGGGGAAGAGTCCCCCGTGTCGCAACAACGGCGACACGGCCCCTGCAGCCTACGCCAGGACAAAGGCTGCCGAAACTGATCTCCTAACCACGGGTTCCAAGGAGCACTTGTAGGACATGACCACGACGGCCAGAGCTCACACACCCAAACTTTTGAGCCCTGGGACCCTCCTCGAATATTTCTGGAATCGCTCTAGGTGGCAACGCGCAGCCTCTGCTGGGACCTTCACCAGGCCTCCGGGCAGCAGCAGCTCGCGTGGTCAATCAACTCCTAGTCTGTTGGCCCTGGTTTCCCCGCGGACGGGGCCTGGCAAGCCCCACGCCCTCAAGGCCTCGAGGTCCCTGGAGACAGGGCTCGCTTCGTAAGGTCCGTAGTTTCGTCGCGGGTGGCTATTCTCTCCTGGCCCCTGGCCCGGCCTGTCTGCTTGCGGTTGCTTCCCCTCCCCTCGGCCCCGTCTTCTTCCCCCTCCTCTTCCCTTTCCTTGTGCTCCCTGCCTTATCTGCTTGCGGCTGATTCCCCTCTCCTCCTCTTCCTTGCCTCCTTCCCTTTCCTCCTGCTCCCTGCCTGCTGTCTCTGCCCGGCCCCCCTTCCGCCTGCCGGCCCGCCCCGCCGGCCCCTGCCTCCCGCCTGCGCCGTCTCCCCCAGACAGTGCTTGCACTGACGGGCTCGTGCTTTGACTACCTGTCTCGGCGTGTGCCCGGTGGGTGGGCGCCCGCGGGCGCCTCGTAGGCGCCCTGCGCTTAAGGGGTGGGTCGGGGTTTCGGCTGATGCTCGCTCGTGGGCGCCCTCGTGGGCGCCCCGCACGGGGGGGGGGGTATGCTGGTATTTCGGCGGGTGCCCGCCCGTGGGCGCCACGTGGGCGCCTCGTGGGCGCCCCGCTCTGGGGGTATGCTGGTATTTCGGCGGGTGCCCGCCCGTGGGCGCCACGTGGGCGCCTCGTGGGCGCCCCTCGGCAAGGGGGTAACGAGGCCTCGCTTGGTGCCCGCCCGTGGGCGCTTCGCGAACGCGCCTCGATCGCTTGCACCACACAGCTTGCACCACGTAGCTTAGCACACAACCTGTACCACATAGCTTGCTCCACATAGCTGTCACCACGGATTTTGCACCACGTAGATTGCACGACATGGCGTGCTCCACGCAGCTTGCGCAATTTAACTTGCACCACATATAGTACGCCACGTACATTGCACCACGTCGCTTCACCACATAGCTTGTACCACATAGATTGCACAACGTAGCTTGCACCACGTAGCTTTCACCACATAGCTTACACCGCGCTGCTTGCAACGCGTAGATTGCACCACATGGCTTGCACCACATAGCTTGCACCACTTGCAAGGTACCACATTGTTTGCGCCACATAGGTTTCAGCTTACACCACCTAGCTTGCACCACACAGCTTGCACCACATAGCTTGCACAACGGAGATTGCCACGCGTGGATTGTACACATAGCTGCCGCGTCCACAATACATACAGAAACAAACTGTTTGGGGCTTACGCTGGTGAGTAATTGAACTGCGGTTGCTTGGTTTGCTTGATGTGTGTTTGTTGTTCGA
>CAUYUJ010015519.1:113505-125666 GCA_963575745.1 Prorocentrum cordatum
GACGGCAACGCGTGTGAGCTGTTCGGGAGGTCGTTCGTCAAGCCGCTGGAGGCGTGGAACCAGATCCTCTTGCAGGGCACCCAAGCCACCTTAGAGACGGAGAGCGGCGGCTCCGTGCCGATGGTGGAGGCGGCGACGCTGATTGACTCGCCCATCCACTCTGAGCAGATCGACATCTCCATGCGCGACTACGCCGATGACGTATCGCAGACCCTGCCGCTGCCGAATGGCAACCCCGTCCACGCAGTGGAGAGGGCAAAATTGTCGTCTCGTATCTTGTCAGATCAGCTCGAGGAGATAGGAGGGTTTACTCAGAATGTAGACAAGGAGATCATCCTCCCAGTCTTTGCGGGCCCAGGAGGATACACGGCCACGAGGGCCGTGCTCTCAGGGCTCGTCCAGTTCCCAGGGCAAACTCGAGCTGAAACCGTCTACCTCGGAGGACTTGAACATTTGACGGGTGGTTCGGGGGCTGAAGTTAAATTACGTGTCGACGCTACGCGCTCTGCCTGGACCAAGCTCGGGAGGTTCTGGAACCTGCACTCGTCTTTGAAGCTTAAGAGGATGGCTTTCTAGGGAATTATCCACAGCGCGGCCTACTCGGGCCTCGAGGTCTATATCCTAGGTAAGAAAGACTATGCCAAGCTTGACTCGGTGGTCTTGGGATTCGTGAAGGCGGCGATGAGGGGCGTTGCCAAGAGTGTAGGGCCAGAGGGAGATAGGATTCGGACACCTTCGGCGAGAATCATGCACAAGTGGTTGCGCATCGCTGACTCGAGGACTGAGCTCCTGATCAGGCGCCTCGGCTACTGGCAGCGCCTTGCGGTGAACCCCGCAGACTCGGTTCAGGTAGTTGCGGCGCTCTTCGGGCACTTTTCTTCGCTGGGCGAGTCTCCGACGTTCACCCCCGACGGTTGGATCCGGTCTGGCGCTAACCCGTGGGCCCTCCAGCTCCAGCAGGATATCAAGCTCCTCTCGGTCATCCCCACTGGGCACCAGTTCCTGGAGAGAGGCTATTCGATTCGGGACATCTTCACGAACTACCGTGTCGCGTGCCACTTCAAGAGCGTGAGTCTCAAGGGTTTTCGGAAGGCCTATTGGGAACAGGAACATGAAGGACCCCTTCGGCCTCCTCCTCAGCACAGGGTTCCACCAGAGGTTCCACCAGTCCCTGAAGCCCCTCCTCAAGAATACTACTGTGACCTCCCAGGCGAGAACGGGGACCCCTGTGGGCACGTCTTCTACTCCAGAGCGGCCTTGAGAGCACATCAGTGCCACCACCCGTCGCACAAGATCAGGGTCCCGATGCACCAGCTTGTGGTGACAAACCAGTGCTGCTACTGCTCCTCTACCTTCTCGTCGGTGGTGCTGGCCAAGAGGCACGTGGTACAGTCACTTCGCCGTCGCCGCTGCCTCACAGATTTCAGTGCGTATTCACCCCCCCTGGTTGTGCCCGACGACCTCCACTGTCCGATCTGCGTGGATCCAGAGTCTGCTCACAAGGCTTTCAGAGAGGGAATGGCCGAGGCCACACTGGCTCAAGAGCCGTTTCAGACCCTGCAGGCACTTCAAACACACATCCGAGAAGCCCACGCGCCGCCCGCCCCCGATCTTGTGCTGGATGTCGAGCCTGGCGGAGCGGGCTCTCGCCACTGGGACAGAACAGAGGCGACGCGATCTCGAAGGTGGGCGAGGCGATCGGACTCGGAGTGGAGACCGCCGAGGACGAGGCGCTCGGGGAGCCCCTCCGCAGCAGCGCGGAGCTGGCTCCGCGGCCGCGACTCCAGGAGCAGGTCAGCCCCCGCAGCAGCAGATCGACGTGTGGGGCGCTACCGACAACCACTACGGGCTGAGAGAGGACGACGTCAGGAACCTTCCGCCCATCCCGATCGAGCAGGTGCAGCAGATGATGCCCATCCTGATGCGCATGTCCCTCAAGCACGAACAGGCGATCAACGCCCTCGAGTCGGCCATCTTCCGTCACGTCCAGCTTCCTGCCAACCACGACGTGCCCCAATCGATGATGCTCACGGCGCGGTACTACGGGCAGGAGGCCAAGCGCCTTCGCGAGGCGAACCAGGCCGCCCTCAAGAACGGCGACCCCGTCCCCGAGCTCGAGGCGTTGGGGATCCCTCATCCACACGTGTGGGTCGCGCTGGTGGGCGCTCTCGTGGGACAGGGAGACAAGGTGGGCCAGGCCAACGCGAGGCAGATCAAAGAGTACCAGGATCGCATGAAAACGGCACCCATTTCCAACGGCGAACTGGCCGACCAGGTTCGGCACTGCAGGCTGCAGACGACCCACGCACAGGACAAAGTCAAGATCTGGATCGAGGCCAAAGCGACTGGCATAGAGGACACGGTCGTAGCCGCTCTGGTGCAGCTCGGTGGGGTACACAAACACGGGGCGCCTCCACGCTCCCACAACGCCAGGCTGTTGCAGATTCACCTCGACGCGCAGTAGTGGCCAGGCTGCTGGAGGCAGTGAGAGGAGAAGGGCCTGCAGGCACGCACTGCTCACCTCCCGAGCCGCAGCTCGGAGGCAGAGGGTACCGACCTTGCAGGTCCGAGCAGACAGGGCCCGCAGGCACGCACTGCTCACTCTCCGAGCTGACTCGAGAGAGCAGAGGGTACCGACCTAGCGGGTCCGACGTAGCAGTGGAGCATACATCACAGAGGCTATCGACTGGACGGTTGGCGACTTTGACCACGCCGTTGAGGGCCACCTCTTCTCGTTCCCTGACCTTGACTACATCGCTGATGGCGGCTCCGACGGAGGGGAGATCAAGATCTCCGCGTTCCCAGAGAGCTACTCGACCTCTCACCTCGACCACGTCTTCAGTGAGTTCGGCTACACCTGGTCCGATGACTTCGATTAGGCCGAATAATCTCGCCGTCGCTGCCGCCTCTCCCGATCTTCAGACTCCTCCTCCTCCCCCTCCGCCGATCCCTCTCACCAGAGTCTTGGGTCTTCTAGGTCTCAGAAAGCGCGAAGGCCTTCCCCCAGGGCCGTAACTTTTTAGCTTTGTGTGTTTCGGCGGCCCCCTTGGGGCCGCTCGGGCCTGCCTGAGTCGTAGTTGACTTTTATCCAAAATTCGAGAGGCGAGGATCTGACTGATAATGCTGGGCCTCCCTGCTCTGCTTTTTCTGTTTGAGCCTCGAAGTTTCGTCCTCGATTTTCGTCCCACGTCCCCACGGCCGTGCCCTGCCTTTAAAGCTTGGGGCCCTCCAGCCGAGGTGGGGTAAGGTGGGCGGGAGCAGAGTGCACCTAGTGCCACGCGTGACCAGTCTATATTGAGTCACTGCGCCCTCTAGAAGCGAGTCAGTTCGGAGCTTACATTATTTTGGCTTCGGAGTTCCCCGCGTTACGGCAGGATCATCTGGCACCCTTCTGCAGAGTCGTTCGTTCGTCCTCCTCCTCCTCCTCCTCATCATCATCATCATCATCATCATCATCATCATCATCATCATCATCATCATGATCATCATCATCATCATCATCATCATCATCATCATCATCATCGCAGCCGGGCGCAGGGCTGGGGCCCGGGGCGAGGCCTGCTGTCCTGGAGCTCCTGCCGGGCCCGGCGCTCCGCTCTCGCGAGCTGGCGCTCCGCCTTCGCGGCGGCGCCGGCACTGGGAGAGCGTATGGGGGAGAGCGCGGGGACAGGCGAAGGAGCGAGGGAGGGGAGAGCCGTGGTAGAGGCCTCCATGGGGTCGGCAGATCGCGCCAAATCGCCAAGGCATCGGCGATGCACTGACGATGCGTCGGCGATGCATCGGCGACGTCGGCGTTGCATCGGCGACACCGGCACGGAGAAAATCGGGCCCCGCATCGAGCTGCATCGCCGCCGATGCATCGGCGATGTGGCGCGATCCTTCGACCCCATCTATTCGGACCCCATCAATGAGGCCTATACGTGGGGACGGGAGGCTCCGCGGGTGGTGGTGGGGGGAGATCGCGGGGACGGGCAGGGGGAGGGAAGGAGGGGGGTATGGGGGGCAAAGGGGCCCAAATCGCGCGCTTTCAATCCGAGCGCTTTTCCTCGTTTCGGGCCTCCAGGGCTCGGTGCCGAGCCCCCGGGGAAATCAAAAATGCATCACAGGCGAAAGCCAACCTCCGGGGAAGGAGGGGGTCGCGCGTGGATAAAAATGCATACTGGGATGTCCGGGCCATGGGGGTGCAGGAATGGGGGAGGCGGGAACACACGTGAGTCAGTGGACGGCCTCGGCACTGGCCTCCGTGCGCCGCGGGCGCACGGGTCTCGGCCACTCACTTGTGAGGATGGCCGCGCTCTCGCCCCACACTTCAGGGTAGTGGGCGCGTTAGAATAGGAACCCAAAGCCTTGCTGGGCCACCCCCGGGGCCTCTGATGGTGCCTCCTCTTGGGTGCTTCGGCTCGGTTCGCTCGTATTCGCTCGCGTTGGGACTTGGAGAGGAGAGGAGGGGGAGAAGGAAGGGGAGGAGGCATAACAAGACCTGGTGAGGATGGGGAAGTGAGCCCATCGGAGCTCATGTGCTGGTCCTCTTGGGTGGGGTCTTCGGCGGGGTCCGTCCTGGGGGGCCTGGCCGCCGGGCGCCTGAGCAGACCCTGGGCAGGCGGCAGAGGGGGGCGGAAGCGCTCCCGCTCGGGATCGGGTCGAGAGGGACGCTCCGTGCGGCGAGACTCTGGGGCCCACTGGGCCGCGTGTTCTCCCTCCTGGACAGACCCCACGGAAGAAACTTCAGTACCCGCCGCCTGAGGGCCAAATTCGTGGCCATCGGATCCGTCGTCGAATTCCAAGGAAACGAAATCCGCAATCGTGTCGACGAGGGACTCGGTGATGGCCCTACAGAGGCCGGGGGGTGGACCTTCTTGGCGGAGGTCCCAAAGCTCCCCCCAGGCTCAGTTTTGCCAGAAAGCACCTGGTGCGCTCCGCGTCCGTGGGAGCAGTGAAACGGGCATGCATGCCTCTCGCTCGGAGGCTGACGATGTGCGTCAGCGCGCGCCCGACCTCGCCTCCGTGCTCGCACTGGTCGAAGTCGGTCGTCGTGGTGCACGGCGCCGCCTGCTAGGCCAACAGTGGCTCCCACGTCCAGCTGCTCACCGCCTCGCGCTGGCAATGGGCCAAGGTGGGGTTCCCCATCCAGGCGGCAGTGCCCGCGACGGAACGTACAGCCATGCATGACCTGCGCCATCGCCTGCAGCAGCGCGCTGCCGACGGCCAACTGCAAGCGCTGCCGTTCCGTCGCCGCCAGGGCTCCCCAATTGTGGTCGTGGGTGCGGAGTGGCGGGGGGCCTGGGTGATCGGACCACCTGGCGGAGTGGCGGCCAGGATCTAGGGCTCCCAACTTCGCGCTTCGCGCTCCGCGAAGCGCGAATAACTTCGCGCCCTCGCGCCGCCCCCCCCAAAGGGAGAAAAGGAGGACGAGGAGGAGGGGGGAGAAGGAACGAGGACCGCGAAGCGCGAAGCGCGAATAACTTCGCGCCCTCGTGGGAGCCCTTGAGGATGGACTTGAGCAGGCAGCCGTCGCGCGAGGCCCAGAAGGGAGGCGCGGCGGGAGCCTGGCTTCCCCGCGCCACGGGGGCCAGGAGGGCGCGATTCGAATTCGTGGGACTTCGGGCCCGGGGGAGGCGGGGGGGGAGGAGGGGGAGGGGGGATCGGAAAAAGGAGGAGGAGGAGGATCGGAAGAGGAGGAGGAAGAGGAGGAGGGGGAGGGGGAGGAGGAGCAGCACTCAGATGAGAGGCCGACCCGTCCCCTCCCTACGGAGCGCGCCTCGAGCAGCAGCAGAGAGGCGGGCAAGCTGGCGTCGTCGAGCCTGCGCTTGCCTCTTCATCGCGGCCGAGCCTTCTCGACCGCTTACTCGGAGCTCGTTGAAACCGGCAAACATGATATCGAAGGCGATAGCAACGCACGACAGATCATTGGGGACAGAAAGAGAGAGAGAGAGAGAGAGAGAGAGAGAGAGAGAGAGAGAGAGAGAAAAGAGAGAAGAGAGAAGAGAGAGAGAGCACCTAGACAGGATGAGCTGAGAGGAACATTAGCTGGGTCCCAGGAGGGGGGGGGTGGCTCCAGGGAGGGCCTCAGACATCACTTCTTGAAGAGATGGGCATCGCATGTAACGGGCGAGATCTCTCCCGACAGCACGAAACCCCATCCTGCATCTCTGTATCCCCGACCCATGTCTCTGAATAGTGTTCCAAACATTGCAGGGTGTCTTGGCATAGGCGGCAAGAGTGCAGACGGGCAATTTTTTGGCGACGACGTTGATGCGGATGAACCATAAAAGCTCGTCTTCTGGGGAGCTATCCGGGACCCACCTCTTGAGACGAGATCTCATCATCACCTGGAAGCTCGGGATCCGTGCACCGAAGAACTGCCTAACGGCACGCTTGACTTTTGCTTCGAAACAAGATGCAAGAGGCTCTTGAGGTTCCCCAGGGATCTGTTCAACGACGCTGACAATTCGCTTCATGCGTGCATGAACAGAGTCCCTGAACAAGGGGATCCACGGATAGGCGACGACGTGTTCGTCCTCAGCAATGATATCCTCTAAGCGCGTCTCCACGCGCCTGAGAGCAATGGGCCGCGCCACCAGGCGATGCGTAGCAGCAGTGCTCGAACCCTTAAGGTCGCTCAGGGCCGGCTTGACACCCACGGGGGCGAGGTTCTTGAGGAGGAGGAGGGTGGACGTGGCATTCGTCGGGGCGGCAGTAAGCAATTGTAACGCTCGCTCTTCACACCTCAAGACCTCCTGAGTCGGTGCATGAACCTGTGCAACATGACTCGTGACGGGGATCGCGTGTGTATTATGCGCGATCATGTTGGGGGTGAAGCTGAGGCCCAGGGCTCTGGTACGTCGAGCGCGTGCAATAAGCCCTCCAGAGGGGTTTAGCCCAAGACAGTTCCCGACCTCCGAGGCCCACAAAGACCCCGAGGTACTTGCCATTAGCGCCAAGCTCGAAGGTGCCTACGTCGGGCCCGTGCCCCGGGAACTTAGTCTGAGACCCAGCTCATCAAATTCGTAGGGGATCACAATCACACACTTCTAGGGGTGAACCAGGGGCCCCGAGATCTCGCCTACGAATCTCAGCCCGTCAATCAAGATGGTCAGGGATCTAAAGATGCACATGGAGCACATGGCCAAATCGTCTGCAAAACGCAGACAACCGAGCAGGTGCATTCGGCAGCAAAGAGCGGCGAAGGAAGCGGACAAGAGGGTCGGCGACGAGAATGGAGATGACCCCGCTCATCGGACACCCCTGCTACAGCCCTCTCCCCATATTGTATGACGCATCGCTAGTGCCCTTAAAGTTCACCAGAATTTTGAGGTTGGTGTAGAGAGAGAAGATGGCTTCGATGAAGAAGGAGGGGAGAGCCGCATCAGCATCAGCTTCCAGCTAACTGAGGGGGGAGCCGCGCGACAAATTAATGAAGGCGGCGCCAGCAGCGCGCTCATAGTTGACGGCCTGTTCGATTGCAGACTGACTGTCTAGCTCAATCGCGCGTCCCATCATCTGACGCCCAGGGGCGCGCGCAGTCTGACACTCATCAACGTACTAGCTTGCAGTGTGCACGAGGGCGGCCGTCATCGCACTAGCCACAATTGCGTCGTCAGTGTTAGAAGGAGCGATGGGGGCGCGCAGACGAAGCAGCGCGAGTTTTGCCATTGGGGTCGCCGCCAGTGCTCCGAGGACCATCCGAGCCTGTGGGGAGGGGGCCAGAGAGGGCATGGTTAAACTCGTTATCGGGGGCCCCGCCGTCGAGGAGGTAGGAGTTGACGGAGTAGAGAGCATCGGCAACAAAAAGAGCCACCAGCTTTGCGCGCGCTATAGGGTACCCCATCGACTCCAGGCGTGCTGTCAGAGCGGCGACTCAAGATCTCGTGAAACCTCTCAGCAGATTTTCCACTGCGTCGACGGGCTGCAGGGCTGAATGAACGGGTCGATCCGCGCGAACTCATCCTCCCTGACCTCCCTCTCTCTGGCCACTTCCCCCGAGTTCTCATCCGGGATTGTCCCGCCCGTGCCGGGGCCCTCCACCGCTTTCCCATTGCAGTCGACGGCGGCCTTTAGATGCAGCCGGCGGTGCGCTGGTGCCCATGCCGCCGAGAGCTCTCGAAGCTAGGCAATCCTACGCTCTTGAACAATCTGCGAAGCTTGCTTGTCATTATTAACCTCCTTCTCCTCCGCGTCATCCTGCCCCCTCTTCATCTCGCCGACCTTCTCGCAGATGCCGGAAGCGTCCAACCACTTAAACTCGTCCTCGCAGAAGAATTCGCGAAGGACAAGGTGTGCGCGCAGACCGCGGTGGACCACCTCGGGTTCAGGATGTCCGTTGGCTCGGAGAAGCGCAAGTCGCCGGGAAAGTTCTTCCTCGGGGGGGCGGGGGTCGACGAGCTCCGAGGCAAACTCGGCCCGGCGAGCAGCTTCGTAGATGGGCTCTTCGATTTCAGCGTGTTTTTGAAGGGGGCGGGGGGCGAAAAGTCGATCTCCTCGCGCAGTGAGCAGATCGCCTCCTTGAGCAGCTCTGTTCTGGCGGCCCACCTGGGGACGGACAGGCGAATAGGAGGCGCGCGAGCATGCGGAGAGACAAGGGCCGCCGCGTGGTCGCTCGGAATAGATTCTTGGGTGATTCCCCAAAAGACGCCAGTAGTCGGTGCGAGGTCTAACAGCTGACAAGTGGGGGTAGTAAAGCACAGGCGGCCCATGCGCCCCAGAGAGACAACCGTCCCTCCAACGACTCGCTTGCGAGTCAACTCGTCTTGGAAAACCTCGATGAACCGTGGGGGCGTCTGCTGAAATAGCCCCCCAAGATGATCGGGCCCAAACTCCAACCTTGAATTGCTCACGCGTAGTTTGCCCTTCCCCCGCCTCCTCGAAGTTAAAGCCACCACCGAGGATGCTTGTATCAGAAGTGGCAAGGGCAATGCGACGCTTCACAGCAAGCCACAGCTGTTTCATACTAGCTGGAGAGAGATCATGATCACGATGAGGGTTGTAGACATCTAGCGCTCCATGCACACCTCGGAGGACGAGGCGGCCCGCTCTTCCCGTTCTGATAGTGCGCCAGCCAACGAAAATGCAACGCTCAGCGATGCGCGGAAGACCATGGCGACGGAGCCACCCGCGGTGCGATCCTGAAAAAAAAGGTGCCCGTTCAGAACCCATCTAGGGCAAAGACGTCGCAGCCCGTCGCGATCTCCGTTCGCCCCGTGGGCTTCCTGGAGGAGGAGAGCATCGCACTTAGTAGTGAGATACTTGAAGGAAGTACGAGTACGTCTCTGAAGGGCATGATCGCCCCAGATACCCCCAGGCAAGGTATCAGTATTCCAAGTGCCCACTTCCAGACCAACGGAGAGGGGGGGGAAGGGAAAGAGGGGGGCTGTGAACTCTCCTGGGGGCCCAGCGGAAGATGAGCTGAAACTAGACACACTACAACTAGAATCTGAGTCTGAGCTTACATCAGATGAACTACTGCAGAGAGACACTGCAGCAGGCGGCAGCAGAGGGACGGACATATAATCCTCAAAAGGCTGAGACAAAGAGGTGTCGCATCGCCTGTGCGATGCTCCCATCGCCTCACCATCGGCGGACTGGAGATCTGCGCGACTCAGATGGCGTTCTCGATCGAGCGCCTGTCAAAGTGCACGGGCTTCGCCAGTCGCGCGAGTGACGAGGGCCTGGGCGTCTGAGTCCTGGACGCTCCACGCGCGCCAGCTGCTGGAGACGGGCCCGAAGGTCCGCCCGGCAACGTCGGACCCTTTGATTTGGAACAGCTCCCACACCTCGGACTCGCTGGTGAGGTGCATGAGCCCCTGGCACCCATTCGCGCCGAGCTTGAACCCGTCGGGGGGGTGGTTGGACTTGCGCAGCAGCTCGAGGGCGCCAGCCCAGAGGGAGCTCGCCGCGCGCTGCGGGGGCCTGACGTCGAGCGGCAAGTCCTGTCGAACTCGAACTTGATGGCGGCCCTGGTCCCTCGGGCCCACCCAGATCACGTCCAGGGAGCGGAGCGAGCCGGAGAGACTGCGATCATCAGACGGCGTGAGCAACACAAGCACGTAGCTCTTGGCCACGCCATGAAACTGAGGTTGCACGCGTTCGCGTAAGGAAGATGGAAGATAACCCTTGATGGAGTTCCAGTGGGCTTCGCGCTGGCCTCTCGTCAAGGACCTCGGGGAAGAGCCAACCCACCGCTTGCGCTCGTCAGTCGTCTTGACCTGCATGCTGGTACCTGCCATGGGCGTCGGAGCCGTGCGGCTTGACCCACTGCTGGCCGCTGAGGAAAGTGGAGGTTGTCGGCGCAGTACATCAATCTGGGCGCTGATGACCTCGAGCTTTGTGTCGATGGCGGTGGCGACGGCAGCGCGGATGGATTCGTCGCTGTTCTGCTCGACCTTGGTCAACCTCGCGTTGATCGACTGCACGTTCTGATCGTGGACGTGCAAGGCAAAACGCAACCCATCGATCTCCTGGGGCATGTCCTCATTCAGCTTGGCGATGTTCTTGTTCGTGTCCTTCGCCGGGTTCATGGGCTCTGACAACCAGCCGGGCGCGACGTCTGGCGCGCGAGCTCGCTCCTGGGCGCTCTGGTCGTCGGAACTGCGGATGCTCAACCCCTCGCTGCGACTCCGACCGCGACGAGCTGGGGAACAGGAGCTGGGCGAGCGACGACGGGGCAGTTGCTTCTCCGGACGCCCCGCTGCAGCAGGGCTCCAGTCGCACCTCGCGGGCGCGTCCTCGGCGGAGCGACGCTCTCCACGCCTCTTGGTCATCGCGGCAAGCGAAGGTGGGGCTGGAGTGATGCGGGGAATCGTGGAAATGTGTGAGGCCTGGCCTCAGAAGGGACGCTTCGGCCACCCCTCGGCACCGTCCAAGTTCGAAACGTCAGGGGCACACGTTTCGAACTTGAGCCCAAATGGCTACGGGGAGGAGGGGGAAGAGGAGGAGGAGGAGGAGGAGGAGGAGGAGGAGGAGGAAGAGGAAGAGGAAGAGGAGAGGGCCTTGCTTGAGACCTCTTCCCCACTCGCTCGGGGGCGAGGCCCCCGCCTGAGATGTCCTCCACGTGCAGGCCTGCGGCTGTCGGTCTGGTGGGGCGTCAGCGTGGATCGCCCCGGGTCTGTCCTGGCCTCGGGTCCCCTCTCCTTCGACCACCCCTCGGACCCTCTTCGAGGCCTCTTGGACAGTCATGAGTCATGGGGGCCTCTTGGGAAGCCTTGGATGCCTCTGAAGCAGTCTTGGAGCTCTCTTGAAGGCATCGCATGCCGTCTTGGGGCGGCCTGAGGAGCTCCTGGGGTCGCCTAAAACATCAGGCATCAGAAAAGGCAAGATGCCAACAGGTCCGTTTGCAGCCTGCTTGGTCTGTCTTGGGGCCTTCCAAAGACCGTCTGGGCTTTCAAAGACGCCTGGCGAACATCTGGGGGTGACTCTGGGCCGTCCTTGTCCGTCGTGGCAACTGCCTGACCGATCTGAGTGCCGACGAAGGCCCCTCATTTCAGCCTCGGTGTTCATCCCTTTTAGGCTCCTCTTGGGGCTCAATTGGGAGCCGAGGCGCCAGGTTTCATTTCCATTGAGAATGAGGCTCACGCTCGAGCGGTTTGGGGGACCGCCAAAACCGGCCCCCCAACAACAACAACAACAACAACAACAACAACAACGCTCCCGCTCGAGACTTCCCCCTTTTCTACTGAGGGCTGGTGTTCTTGCTCTCCGCCGAAAGCCGCCGTCCTAATAAAACCAGCGCTCCCGCTCGAGCCTTCCTCCCGTTTTACCTTGGAGTGCGTCGAAGCGCCTTTAAGGGGTCCAACAAGAATACTTGTTCAATAATTAACATTCAACAGCACCAACATCAAACATAGCAGCAACAACAGCAACAGCAACAGCAACATCATCAACAACAACAACAACAACCATAACGACGACGATGACGACAGCAACAACAACGCAACAAGCAGACTTCTCACCACGAATTCCGTATTCTGCCACACGCCCAGGGACAATGAATGACCGTTCGGCCCCCTCACTCTGATTATCGGCCGTTATTGGGGGCCTCTTGGGCTGTCTTGGGAGAATCCTTGGGGCCTCTTGGGCCGTCCTGGGCCGTTCTTGACCCGAAAAAGCGAGAACCCGACCCCCCCCCAAAAACACACACACACACACACACACACACACACACACAC
>CAUYUJ010015519.1:132403-154903 GCA_963575745.1 Prorocentrum cordatum
TACTGCTACTGCTACTGCTACTGCTACCACTACTACCACTACTACGACGACTAACACTACTACTACTACTACTACTACTACTACTACTACCACTACTACTACTACTACTACTACTACTACTACTACTACTACTACTACTACTACTACTACTACGTTTACTACCACTACCACTACTACTACTACTACTACTACTAATACTGCTATTACTACTACTACTACTACTACTACTACTACTACTACTACTACTACCACTACCACTACCACTACCACTACTACCACTACCACGACGAGTGATACTACTAGTACTACGTCTACTACGACTACCGCGTATCACCGCGTATCTACTACGACTACCGCGTATCCGCGTTGTGAGTACCGCAATTGTGAATAGTTTCTTCGGTGACGTTCCCTAAGGGGCCACGAAGCACTACGCTGGGGGGGGGGAACGCGGCCCCAAGGGGCCCCAACACAGCCCCGGAGGCCTCCAAGATGGCCGAAGAAGCTCTCAAAACGGCTCCAAGAGCGGGCCCAAATGAGGAGCACGAACTGACATTTCGAACTCCAGGCGCAGCGAGGCACCCTGGAGGCCCCCAAAGAGCCCCCAAAGAGGCCCCCGACAGGCCCCAGGAGATCCTCAAGAGGCCCCCAAGAGGCCCCCGCACCGCCCCAGGAGGTGTCAGGCATACCGCCAACAGGCCCAAAAAGAGGCCTCCCATCGTCTGACCAACCCTTCCTTGTTTCTTCCATTTCCTCCTCCCCCCCCTGCGCCAACGACCCCCACTCCTCAAACGAAAACGCACCGCCAAGAGGTCCCCGGCAGGCCTCCCAGAAGACCCCAAGCCCAAGCGACTCCTAAGGAGGCGCACTGCCCATGACCAGTTTCGCCCCAACTTGACACAAAAAGCTTTCCAGAGACCTCCTCCTCATCATCATCATGCCCCCCTCTTCTTCCTCCTCGCCCTCCTCCTTCACCTTTTCGCTCGCCACCAACACGGAAACATAAAGCACGAAAGATGCAAAATGGGCTGGCGGAGCGCGCGAAACGATTATAGCTTGCAAGTGTTTGCTTGATTATTGCGCGAACAACGCAGGACTGACACGCGATCGCTTCGCTTCCCTCAATCTGCACTCACGGCACTTGTCCCAATCACTAACAACGGCAGGGTCGCGTTTATTGCCATGCTCGCGCGCTTGCGATGCGCAAGGATACCAGAATCCCAACCTCTGCAATATCTGGTGCTGACGCGCGCGAAATCAAGAGCCAAAGTTGAATCTGAACCGCGGCGCAAACCAACCCCACTGTCACATTCGTCGACCAACTCAGACACGCAAGCAGTCTAGCCGAACTTGCGACATGACTTCTGCAACGAGTGAAAAGAATCGATAACTACATGTTGAGCGATGCTCTGCAGCATTGCACTCAATTCTCGCACGTTTGTGATTTCGCGCTGCACGTCGATATCAGAATCGCATAAACCAATTCCGGCTGACCCGAAAAGTGGCGACGCGGCCCCTGCGCGAGCAGAGACATATGCATCAACTCTCGTCGTCTGTCCACTGTCGTCCAGGACGCCATCTGGCAGGCCCGCTGCAGAAGATATGCGTTTCTGAAACAATTTCAACCGACACGTCTTGCGATGGGTTTTGCCGTTTCGAATCGTTCTCACCTGCGCAATTTTCGGCCGGGCCCTTTCTGGAAGAACGGCCCTTGCAATCATCAAGTTTCCGCTTCCGACGCCCTTTCCGGGGGCTTCATCAGCGGGCGGAGCCGGGCACGGCACGCCTGTGAGCGGGCAACAGGCGGCGCGCCATCACGGCGCGCCTCACAACCCAAAGAACCAACAGAAGATCGAAGTTTGACAAGATCTGTAAATTCTGACCTTTGGTTGTCGCGGAATCGACACGCGTTCATCCGCCTTCGCCAGTGGAGGCGGCGCTGGCAAAGCCGCCAGCTGAGCCAGTTCAATGACAAGGCTGACTCTGACATCTGGTTCGTCTGATTCAGGGCCTGGTTCCCAAGGGGCCCCTGACACATTTCTTACGTGCTCCGCATACCAACTCAACGATGGACGGCGTCTGCGGCATGACCTCGGCTTTTTTCCGCGCCGTTTGGAATGCCAACAAAAACTTCATCGGAATTGTCACTGGCACCAAGAATCACACCATCGACAAACTTGTTTATCTAGATTGTTCAGCTTGCCTTTACTTCCCACGGCTTGCAAAGTAAACGCGAATTCGCAGAATTGCGACAAAGCCTTCATTCCTCTGAACGCTCATACGGCGTACGACCATCTGCACCGACCTGCCAAGCGTTCAACACACATAAAGAAAAATGCACCAGAATGCTCAGAAGGAATACGCCACCAAGTATCGGTTTCAAGAGCGTCCTGGAATATACGAATGACACCTGCCATTGTGTGCATTGAACGCTTAACTACACCATTCGCCCGGTGATATCCGATTTGACTGGCCTCGAAAACGACCTCGCAGGATTCGCCCAAGCACGCACGGACCCTTGGTCGCCGGCTCCTGGTCCGACTTGGAAATAAAGATTATGCGTCGCTATCGCAGGTGCCGAAGTCATCAAGTAGACACTCCACCGCGCACGCGCGTGCTTTGCTCGAGATTACACGACAATTACGAAAACCTGAATCATGCTCAACCAAGGCTAAATATGCACACGTTGGATCGTCATGTTGTTCAAATATGAAATAATCAATCGATAACGCGCTCGCTACACAGACTCTGTCTGAAGCGACCGCGCGGTCCAAAGCTCTCCCGCACCCTCGCGCACAGCGAGGGCACCTCGATAGAAACCGACAATGAAAAATGTTTTCGCGGTCGATGATTCGTCGACGAAAGGGCTCGCCCGGATTTAAAAAATTCGGCAAAATGCGCACTTATCACAGACAGCCGGAGCACCAGAAACCAGTTCCGGCGCCGGGATCCCAAGGCCCTCTCCGCGGACCGAATCGTCGCCATCTCCCACCCGCGCGAGCGCGCTCGGAGGAGGGGCCGTTCTGACGACCAGCTGGCTGCCTACAGCTGCACCCGGTTGCCCACGGGCATTGCCGGTCTGGCTATCCACGTCCCAGCCGCCAGAAATTGCAACAGGGTCAAAGGTATCGGCGATGCTTTTGACCGCTTGGGATGACTTCAGAGCCCGATGTGAAACTAACCGATTGGCATTTTGATGGTCTTACGCCTTGCGTGACAGCCACCGGAAGCCCCTATGCGACTGCTGCGAAGAGTCTCTGTTCATTACGCCGCTTTGGCCCCCACTACTGCCACCACTCATGGCAAATAAAAACCTGTGAGTTACCTTCGAACCGGAATGCTGGATTTTGAACTCCATGACGCACGTGTCATGCCCCATCCCAAATGGAGTTTTGCGCTTTGCGGCTAAATCGAACACGAAACAACCCTCTTTTGAAAACACAATCAATTTGCTATGATCACAAATGTTGGACACGGCAAAGAGCAGAGTTTTTTGTTTTCGTCATTGTTTTCAATGCACGACTCTCTTCGTCGGGGACATTCGCCCCGCACGCGCCAATGCAGTCTCGACCGTTTGGTGGGCCGCGGCGCCCTTTCATTTTGTCGTACACGGCTGCAAACCGTCGCGGGGCCACTGTCACACGCGCCCCAGAATCCATTTTCGCTTTCAGCGCACCCAAAAACTTACTTCTCGGACACACTAGGTTGGGATGCCCAGACGCAAGTGGCTCAAGATACACGCCGCCCCAAGCTTGGGAATCAACGCGGTAGCTTTCAGTGTTAGATTTGCTAGAACCTGGATGAATACCCCCAGATGCAAACCTCGGCGCTTTGATTGCCGAAGTATCCGGCTGAGATGGGTGCGCCTGTGGAGCAACATGCCCACCAGAACCAGCCGCCAGTATCAACTGCCGGCTGAGAACCTCGCCCAAACGGTCGCAATCGAAGAACCCTCGGGGATGACGGCGCGCCCTGCGCCATCCAATCCTTCCAAACTAACCCGTCAAAATCGATGCCGTCAGCTCGCGGCAGGTTCGCCGTCGATCTCATCGAACATCGCGCTCGAGATATCAACGCGCAGCTCGCTCGCCTGACGATTCTGTTTCTCGCAGCAGTTGACCGCTTTGCGACCCCAATCCCCATGCGGATAACAACAACCATTGAAACGAACACTGTTGTTCCAAAGTGCCGAGGACGACCCACGAGGGGCATTGCCTCTGCAACTTGACGAACTGCTGTTGTTCAGACCCCATGCGCTCTGAGATTGCCCGCTCTCACCGCCGTTATCTTGTGCAAACCCTTTGCCACGATTATCCTGCGCAAACCCTGTTTTCCCATCATCTGTTTTACCTCCAAACTCTCTCTCTGCTCCTTTGCCCCTTCCAATCACTGCACTGTCTCTTTCCTCCGAATGCTTTCCCGCGCGACTTCCCTGCGGGGTCTCTTTTGAGACCCTTCCCGAACGCGCCCAAATCCATCTCGTTCTGATTCGACGCGGGACCCTCGCTCTCGAGATACGAGTCGATGGCCTGCCGAATACTGGCGTAAGTCGCATGCGAATCAAAATTAAAATGAAAAAATTATTCAAATGATTTGGGCACACGCTGATCAATGCGGGCGGTTCGATGTCATCGTGAAATGGTTTCGTTCCTGCCGTTATCTCGCACTCCGAATCTGCTTCTCCGATTTCTCGATGGCCGATCGCAGTTCTGAGAGCTGCACTTGCGGTCGGGTCAAATGCGCGCGATTGGTGTTCCAGCGCCTGCCGGCAGATTGGGGGTCGAAGTTTTTGTTTCACGAGTTTCCGCCACGCTTCAAAAACGTCGCCCTTACCAGCGTTTTGGACGTTGTCGAGCACTTCGACCTCAACAAGGGACGCGAGAGCAGCGAGGACATCACTGTTCACGCCTTCGATTGTTTCGACGGGCACGCCAACTAGGTGCACAGCGAGATCGCCCACGGATTGAATCCCCCTCGTCTGACTCGACGCCCCAGCGCGCGCATTACGAACATAGGGACGCACAGAAGAGGGATAGTTCATATATCTACACCAAAACGTTTGCCACTCAGTACGTTCCGGTTTAAACACAACTGGTTTCCCGATCTGCCTAGAGCCCATTAGCCAAGAGCCTCTGGGAGAGGGTTTGGCTTGGACTTGCCTTCTCAACGCGCCAGCGCGGACATTGTGCTCAATCTCCTTCTGCTGGGACGTTTGCTGCAAAGCTGCCAGCATGGCTGGGGTGGTTTCGCGGCAAGCAGCTTCACGACATGGAGATTCACGACGCGCAAACCCACGTTCGCCACCCACTTTCGCCACGCACTTCCGCCGCTCACTTTCGCCGCCCACTTTCGCCGCCCACTTTCGACGCCCACTCTCGCCACCCACTTTCGCCGCCCACTTTCGCCGCCCACTTTCGCCGCTCACTTTCGCCACCCACTTTCGCCGCCCACTTTCACCGCCCACTTTCGCCACCCACATTCGCCACCCACTTTCGCCACCCACTCTCGCCGCCCACACCTTCGCCACCCACTCTCGCCACCCACTTTCGCCGCCCACTTTCGCCGCCCACTTTCGCCGCTCACCGTCGCCACCCACGTTCGCCACCCACTCTCGCAACCCACTTTCGCCGCCCACTTTCGCCGCCCACTTTCGCCGCTCACTCTCGCCGCCCACCTTCGCCGCCCACTTTCGCGACCCACTTTCGCCGCCCACTTTCGCCGCCCAGATTCGCCGCCCACGCTCGACGCCCACTGTCGTCGCCCACGCTCTCGCCACCCACTTTCGCGACCCACTTTCGCCGCCCGCTTTCACCGCCCACTTTCGCCGCCCACTTTCGCCGCCCACTTTCGCCGCCCACTTTCGCCACCGACGTTCGCCAACCACTTTCGCCGCCAGAGCGGGCGGCGAACGAAAGTGGGCGGAAAACGAAAAAGGGCGGCGAACGAAAATGGACGGCGAACGAACATGAGTCGCGAACGGGAGCGGGCGGCGAACGAAAGTGGGCGGCGGGCGAAAGTGGACGGCGAAGGAAAGCGGGCGGCGGACGAACGCGGGCGGCGAACGAAAGTGGGCGGCGAACGAAAGTGGGCGGCGAACGACGGCGGGCGGCGACCGAAAGTGAGCGGCGAACGAAAGTGGGCGGCGAAAGAAAGTGGGCGGCGAACGAGAGCGGGAGGCGAACGAGAGTGGGCGGCGAACGGAAGCGGGCGGCGAACGAACGTGGATGGCGAACGAAAGTTGGCAGCGAAGGAAGGCGGCTAGCGAACGAACGCGGGCGGCGAACGAAAGTGGGCGGCGACCGAAAGTGGGCGGCGAACGAAAGTGGGCGGCGAACGAAAGTGGGCGGCGAACAAATGCGGATGGCGAACGAAGGAGGGCGGCGAACGAAAGCGGACGGCGAACGAGGGCGGGCGGGATGGCGACCGAAAGCGGGCGGCGAACGAAAGTGGGCGGCGAACGAGAGTGGGCGGCGAAGGGAAGTGGGCGGCGACCGAAAGCGGGCGGCGAACGGAAGTGGGCGGCGGACAGAAGTGGGCGGCGAACGAAAGTGGGTGGCGAACGAAAGTGGGCGGCGAACGAAATGCGTGGCGAACGAAAGTAGGCGACGAACGAAAGTGGGCAGCGAACGAGAATGCGCGGCGAACGAACGCGGGCGGCGAACGAAAGAGGGCGGCGAACGAATGCGGGCGGCGAACGAAAGTGGGCGGCGAACGAAAGCGGGCGGCGAACGAAAGTGGGCGGCGAACGAAAGTGGGCTGCGAAAGAAAGTGGGCGGCGAAGGAAAGTGGGCGGCGAACGAATGTGGATGGCGAACGAAAGTGGGAGGCAAACAAACGTGGGCGTCGAACGGGGGCGGCGAACAAGAGTGGGCGCCGAACGAAAGTTGGTGGCGTTTTTTTTCGTTTCGTCCCCAATGTTCGCTTCGCCTCTCACCTTCGCTTCGCCCCCCACGTTCGCCTCTCGCGTTCGCCTTCCACTTACGCTGAACCTCCCACTTTCGCTTCGCATCTCAAGTTCGCTTCGCATGTCACGTTCGCTTCGCCCCCGACGTTTGCTTCGCCTCTTGCGCTCGCTTCGCCCCCAACTTTCGCTTCGTTTCCCACGTTCGCTTCGCCTCCCACTTCAGCTTTGCTTCCCACAGTCGCTTCACATCTCACGTTCGCTTCGCATGTCACGTTCGCTTCGCTTCCCACATTTGCTTCGCCTCTCGAATCCGCTTCGCCTCCCACTTTCGCTTCGTTTCTCACGTTCGCTTCGCCTCCCACCTCCCCCCCCTCCCCACCCTCTTCCTGGGCGCCCCCCGTTCGCTGCCCCCCGCCCCCTCTTTGCGGGGGTGGCCTAAACTGATTTGACCCCCTCGGCCCTAATGGTTTTGGGGGCTCTGGGGAATTCGCCACCCCATGCCAGCCGCTGTCGGCGGCTTCCCTATTGCGTCGCTGAGCGGCGGTGGTCTTCGAGATCCGCCCTCGTCGTCTCGATATCACGCAGGCACTATCGATCATCGGCACTGCCTTGCGCAGCTCCCTGCCCCTGCCGTTACCCCCCATCCACTCCCCCCCTGCAGGTGCGCGACGGCATCGCGGCCCGCGTCGCCTTTTTCGACCCCGCGCCTCGCCGCCACGGACGGATGCGATTCAGGGCGGCAGGGGGGGGCTCGAGGGCCCGCTGCTGCGGGGCTGCATTTGGCAACCAGGTCTTTCGTTTTTAGTTGTTCGGGGTTGCATGTGGCAACGAGGCCTTCGGGGCATTGCTGTCGGGCTGCACTTTGCAGCTAGGCCCGCGGGTCTCGGCGGCCCCAGGTCGGGGTTGCGATAAGACAACCAGGCCCGCGGGCGCGGCGCCCCTGGCACGGGTTTGCACCTGCGGCATTTGCACCGGGGCGTCTCGTCGCCACGCTGACCACCCTGCCGGGGCCCTGCGCGCGGGAACAGAGAGAAGGAGGAGGACGACGACGACGACGAGGGGGGGAAGGGGGCGATGGGGGGCGGAGGACGAGGACGGGCGAAGGAGGAGGACGACGACAACGAGAGAAGGAGGCGAGGGACGAGGAGGAGGAGGAGGAGGAGAGGACTGACGCTTGGGACGCGCAGACGACACATTCACGGCAGATCGGAGGCAATGCGGAAAAATATCGGGGATCTTCTGACCCGCGTCAATCCAGACCCATCTCAGCAGGAAACCAAAAACTGCAATACTGGAAAAAAACTGCAACGCAGATCTTCGCAAACCCGGGTCAGCCAATAGGCGCGGCCGCCTCGCGGCCACGAGCGGCTCGCTAACCCGGGCCAGCCAGAAGGGGCATTCGCAGGATCCTGCAGGATCTGGCGCTCTGGCTGACCCCCGTTTGCATTGACCCCCGTCTCTTAGGCCCCGACACTATTCAGAGGCGATCTCACTTGGGGGTTCTCCTCGGCCACCCATCTGGAACAATGCGTCACTGCGTTGTGCGCGCGGCCAGATCATTCCTACAACCTCACCTTACAATCATGTTACCGTCTAACACTATGCATCGTATATTGTCACCTTGCCATGCGACCACCTCATGCGTTACTCTCGACAGTTCGCACTATTCTCTCATCTTCCTGCCAGGCATTTCATTGCATCGTTTCGTGACACGCTAGCCTGTCATATGCCATCTTGTCCCTATGGCATCATCTCACCTTACGGCGTTATTACCTAGGCATATGAACTTGTAATGGACTCGTAATGAGTTGTCGTCTTACTATATAATATTGCCACAGCTCGTGTGCAAAACATCATGTGCTATGTTAACGACACTCTGCATAATCGAATTAGACAACAAGTAGGCCGCCCCCGCCGAGAGAAAAATGCGACGCGGGAGAGGTCAAACAGGCAGGAGCAAAGAGAGAACCCCCCCCCAAAAAAAAAAAAAAACGCGAAGTGCAACGCGGAGGTGGTCAGATAGGCAGGGTTCTACAAAACGAAACATGCAGCGCGGAAGGGGCCAAATAGGCAGGCCCAAAAAGAACGCGAAGCGCAGCGCGGACGGGGCCAGGTAGGCCGGCCCCCAAAAAAACGAAACATGCAACGCGGAAGGGATCAAATAGGCAGCCCCCCCAAAAAAACGAAGTGCTTCGCGAAGGGGGGGAAGGAGGCAGGCCCCCGCAAAACAAAAAAATCAGAATCGCAAGGTCCAGATGTCACTCCCAAGATCTGAAGATCAAGATCGCGCGGTCAATGTCCCGAGGTCCAGACCTCAAGATGGAAAAGCCTCACGCTTGGAAATCCAAGGCCCAGATATCAAAGTCAAACGCCAAGACCGACATCCCAAGCCCAAGGCCTCAGGACCAAAATCGAAGATCCAGGTCAAGTTCCAGATCCCGATATCTGAATATCAAAAGCGCAAAATCATGAAGCCAATGTCAATATCCGAAGACCAACATCTGAATAGTAGCATCTAAAATACAATGTCTAAAATGAAGGTTTCATACATAAAAATATATGGAAAGAAAGACAGAAGAAGAAGAAGAAAAAGAAAAGGGAAAAAGAGAGGGGGGGGGGGGAAATCCAGTTCCGTACCTTATTAGCACCGCGAAGATCACCATATCTGAATGTCAAAGTCAAGACATCAAGGTCCAGAAAACACGATATGTGCGTCACGACGCTAGCGGCGCGTTTCAGATCGCAGGGCCACTATCTCGATTGCGTGCTATTGAAATCAAAAACCTGATAGAGATTCCACGACCATGATCTCGTCGTCAAGAAAATCATGCGGATCTGGTGGTCGAAGGCGCACGATCGAAGTTGCAAGATCAAAACGCACGGGTCAACATCCCCTAAATCAGAAGATTGATCCGAAAACACAATATCCGCATCTTAAGACCAATTGCCCAAGAGCGATATACCGAGCACCATATCCCAAGACAGCGATTCCCACTTCAATATCCCAAGGTCAAGTTCTCAGGATCATGACATCAAACCCATGCTCTCAAAAACCAATCTTCAAAATCAATATGCCGAGACCAAGGTCCCACGACCCATATCAATTTCAACATGTGCAGGTCAAGATCTCTTGACCAAGAAATCAAATCCTGCATCCAAAATCAAAATCTTGCCCCGTATTCAAATAGCGAGAAGCCAACGCCAAGACAGCAAAATCACGATCAACATGCCAAGACCTCATGATCTAAATGTCGGGCCCATTTCAAGATGAAGACCTCTGGTAACACTACGCCTTCTACCAGAACTAATGGTGCCATTAAGACTTCTAAAGCTACGCATTCTTGAAAAAATTGCAGCACCTACCGGGTACCGCACAGATCACATATCATAGATCGGCGCACGTCCACTGCCTACTCAGCTGACATCGCACAGCTTACACTTCGGAGATTGCTCTGCGTAGACTGCGCCTGTACATCCTTGATCAGGACCAATAGCTTGGGCATCGTTGCTGGATGGGTTGGCAGACTTACGCGAAGCGTCCTGCATATGCTTGCCCGAGGCCCACCACGTAAACGTTTTTTTGCACACCTCCTCATCCTCCCCCTCCTCCTCGCCGACCCCCCCGCCAGTCGGCGGGCGCCCCCCCGCGCCATAGAACCGCCCGCCCACGCGCGCACACGTGGCGACGACGTGGATGCTGAGCCTGCTCGTCGCCACTGCTGTTTCACAGCACGCAATGGTCTGCGTCGGTTTTTGTCTGGGCCTCCACTACAGACAGAGCACCGAGACAGAGAGATGGGCCACGGTGCGCCTCTCGCGCCCCACTGCCAACCCAAAGCACAAACTCACGCAAACACTTCGGAAGAACGAGCTGGGGCCGGGCCCCCCGCATGCCTCTCGCACCCCAAGGCCAGCCGAAAGCAAAAACTCATGCATCCAAGAATCAATCCCCTCCACCCTTCTCGGCCTTCCGGTCATCCGGCCCACTCGGGCGAGGCGCGCGCCGCCGCCCTGACCGAAGCCCCGCGCGCGCGCTTATTCCTGCTCCTGCTCCTGCTTCATCATCCTCCTTCTCCCTTCCTCGAGATGCTGCGCTACGCGCGGATGCCCGATGCCCCGCGAGCCTGGATCCAGAGGAATCCACCGCCGCACCCGCGCAGGAAGGGCGCGTTGGAATGCCCGTGGGTTGCCTGTTTGGTTTTTGCCCCACATATCCTAATATGGGGTTGTCGTCATTACTGGGGCGCCCCCGCCTCGCTCACCCCCCCCCCCTCACATTTCCCTATGCCCGAAGACTCACCCTCAGACACACTCGCATCCGACTCAAACACACTCAGGCCCGCTCACATGCACATGCAGACTCACCCGTACTCATTCCACTCATACACCGACTTACTGACACTCCGACCCCTTCACACTCAGGCCCACTCCCACCCAGAACCATCCATAGACAGGCTCACTCGCGCGCAGGCTCATCCACGCTCGCACTCACACGCATTCAGGTTCATTGGCACCCAGACTCGCAGATAACGAGGATGTCTCGAAAAGCGCTGGCGTAAGACCCCGACGGGGGGCCGCCAGGGATGGTTGCACGACCCGTTCGCGCTCAGATAGTGGGATGTCTCGGGTGGTTTGCTTGCTTGTTTGGTTCCTTGGACTTCTCTGCTCACAAGTCAAATTCTGAGGATGTCTCAAACGAGGCGTTGGCTTCAACGCCGTAAAAAGGAAACCGCTGGGCCCCGATCGCACGGGCTCGTGGCGCGGCGGCGATACCTGCCAGAGGCAACTGGAGAGCCGCACCGCTTCCGCAGCAGTGTGTTGGTCTGCGTGCGCGCGCAGCTGCCACGCTCGAAGCCAGGCTCGGCGCTCGCTGCGGGCCGCGCCAAGCGCCCTGCACTCGCAAGCAAGCTCGGCGACGCTCGGCAGACCTGTTTTGCTCCTCTGGCACTGCGGGCGCTTCAGACGCATGAGACGAATCTTCGAATGATGCGGAGCCCCGCGAGGTAGTCCCACCAGCCCTCTCGGCGTAGGTGGTTGAACGCGCTTCCTCTTCCGCACCTGCACGTGGCGTGGGAGGCGAAGCGAACGTGAGATGCGAGGCGAAAGTGGGAGGCGAAGCCTAAGTGGGAGGCGAAGCGAACGCGAGAGGCGAAGCGAACGTGGGAGGCGAAGCGAAAGTGAAAGGCGAGGCGAAAATTGGAAGCGAAACGAATTATCTCTACCCGCGTTCGTTCGACACCCACTTTCGCCACCCACTTTCGTTCGCCACCCGCCTGTGTTCGCCACTCACTTTCGCCGACCACTTTCGTTCGCCGCCCGCTTCCGTTCGCCACCCACTTTCGTTCGCCACCCACTTTCGTTCGCCACCCACTTTCCTTCTTTCCTTCGCCACCCACTTTCGTTCGCACCCTCGCCACCCACTTTCGCCACCCACTTTTGTTCACCACCCACTTTCATTCGCCACCCACTTTCGTTCGCCACCCACTTCCGTTCGCCACCCACTTCCGTTCGCCACCCACTTTCGTTCGCCGCCCACTTTCGTTCGCCACCCACTTTTGCTCGCCACCCACGTTCGTTCGCCACCCAGTTTCGTTCGCCACCCACTTGCGTTCGCCACCCACTTTCGTTCGCCACCCACTTTCGCTGTCCACCCACTCTCGCTCGCCACCCACTTTCGTGCGCCACCCACTTTTGTTCGCCACCCATTTTCGTTCGCCGCCCACTTTCGTTCGTCACCCACTTTCGTTCGCCGCCCACTTTCGTTCGCCACCCACTTTTGCTCGCCACCCACGTTCGTTCGCCACCCACGTTCGTTCGCCACCCACTTTCGTTCGCCACGCACAAAGTGGGTGGCGAAAGTGGGCGGCGAAAGTGGGCGGCGAAAGTGGGCGGCGGAAGTGGGTGGCGAAAGTGGGTGGCGAAAGTGGGTGGCGAAAGTGGGTGGCGAAAGTGGGTGGTGAAAGTGGGTGGCGAAAGTGGGTGGCGAAAGTTGCTTGTCGTGAATAAGCTGTACCTTGTCGTGTTTCAGTTTTCTCTGGTCGTGGTTCAGTTTCACTAGTCGTGAGAACGCCCTAGTTTTGCTGCCAGCTGAGTAGACAGAATATTGCTTTGCTGACGGACGTCGTTTTGTGACCTTACTCAAATTGCCCGCAGAAGCTTGCAACTGCTGCAATGCTTCATGAATGTGTTCTGCAGTCGCCGCGATACCTGCCTGGATTAGGCAGTGTTTCAATGTACGATCGAAGAAAGATGTGAGGTTCACTTCCAGAGGCCCTAAAGAACAAAACGCTGCGCTACCATGGCAAAGCGATATGAGTTTCAAGACTTCCCAAATGCCTGCGGTACACATGCTGCTACCTTATGCTCCCTACTGCATGCTACGATCGCCAATGATGTTCCAAATCACTATAATGTTCGACATGTCCTCAGCCTCGTCACCTACAGTAGCATGCCCGCTATCATAGAATCATAAAACTACATTTCAGCAGCATCCACATCAGCATCCGCATCGGAATCAGCATCAGCAGCAGCAGAATCATGGGCATGATCATCAGCATCAGCAGCGGCAGCATCGTCATCATCACCAGCACCACCACTATCATCATCAGCAGCATCACCATCATCAGCATCAGCATCATCATCGTCATCGTCATCATCATTGTCGTCGACATCGTCATCAGCAGCATCAGCATCATCATCATCATCATCATCATCATCATCATAATCAACATCATCGTCATCATCATCATCACCCTCATCATCACCATCATCGTCGTCATCGCCATCATCATCATCATCATCATCATCATCATCATCATCAGTATCATCATCATCATCATCATCATCATCATCAGTTCATCAGCATCTCAGCATCATCATCATCCCCATCATCCTCATCGTCATCAGCATCAGCATAATCAGCATCACCATCATCGTCATCATTGGCATCATCAACATCATCAGCATCATCAGCATCAGCATCATCATCAACAGCATCATCGTCAGCAGCAGCAGCATCAGTATCAGCATGCTATCATCAGCATCAGCATCAGCATAATCACCAGCTGCAGCATCATCATCACCAGCAGCATCAGCATCATCATCATCATCATCAGCAGCATCATGAGCATCATCAGCATTATCAGCATCATCATCATCAGTATCATAGTCATCGTCGCAGTCATCAGCAGAATCATCATCAGCATCATCAGCAGCAGCAGCATCAGCAGCAGCATCATCATCATCAGTATCAGCATGACCAACATCATCAGCATCAGAATCAGCATCATCACCAGCATCATCATCATCATCACCAGCAGCAACAGCACCATCGTCACCAGAAGAATCATCATCACCAGCCGCAGTATCAGCATCATCAACGACAACAGGATCGTCATCATCATCATCATCAGCAGAAGCATCATCATCAGCAGCATCATCATCAGCAGTATCATCACTATCACCATCAGCATCATCATCAGCATCAGCATCATCATCATCATCATCAACATCATCATCAGTATCATTAGCGTCATCATCATCAGTAGTATCAGCATCACCACCTCCGCCGCCACCAGCACCATCATCGTTATCACTGTCACCATCGTCATCATTAGCATCATCATCACCATCATCAGCATCATAGTCGTCTGCAACTTCATCCTTGTCATCATCATCGTCATCATCAACATCGTCATCATCATCATCATCATCATCATCATCATCATCATCATCATCATCATCCTCATCGTCATCATCAGCAGCATCACCATCAGTAGTGTCAGCATTACCACCTCCGCCGCCTCCACCACCACCATGATCGTCATCGCCGTCATCATCGTCATCATCATCACCATCGTTATCATCATCATCATCATCATCATCATCATCATCATCATCATCATCATCATCATCACAATCATCATCATAGTCGTCCGCATCCTCAGCATTGTTACCATCGTCGCCAGCATCGTCAGCATCAACATCATCAGCAGCAGCATCATCATGGTCATCATCCTCGCGCTGCCCCCACTCACACTGATGTCTGAGACCCCTGGACTTGGCCATCCCCTGGCATCAACCATGCAAAGGCCGCCTTTTTCTTCTCCGGGTCTGACAGCGTCTCGTAGGCCTGAGCGATGGTCGCGGAGAAGATGGGGGAGGAAGAGGGGGGAAAAGAGAAGGAGGCACAGGAGGAAGAGGGAAGGAGGAGCAGGAAGAGGAGGAACAGGAGGAACAGGAGGAGAAGCAGGATGAGGGGGAGGAGCAGGAAAAGGAAAAAAGAGGGAGGCGGAGCCTCCCTTCTCCTCCTCCGTCTCCCTCTCCTCCTGATTCTTCTCCTCCCCCGCGGTGTTGAGGTCCCAGGAATGCCGTTCTGGCACGATTCAGGATCGTCAAGGCGCAACAGTCAGATTGATTCGTGTCGTTGGAATCCCCAGAACAGTGGTCTTCAACCGGTTGTCTTCCAACGAGGCAATTCCCTCAGTGGAAATGTACCGTTGTATGGGTCTATGAAGAGGGAGCTGGGAGGGAGGGTTAATTCCAACATCGTTGATGGCTCTTGGCTTTACAATGGTCCTCCTCCTCCTCCTCCTCCACCACATCATCCTCCTCCTCCTCCTCCACCTCCCCCTCCCCGAAACATGCGGAGTAAACGTCAACTGCTGTCATGACAACTAGACCTAGCATTGAGTATCACCCAACTATATGTTGGGCAATTAGTGCCCTCCCCCTCTCCGCGCCTCCCTCCCCATGCCTTCCCCCCCTCCCCAGTGGGCGGGAGGCGACAGAGCGGGACGCGGGAGGACGAACGAGAAGGAAGAGGTCTAGGCTTTGTTCGTCTTTCTTTCATCCCCCCTCATGGGAGGCTCAGAGATTGGCGCAACCCCAATCCAGCATGGGCTGCTTGATGGCAGTCCACTGCTCCCCTCCCTGTCCAGGCCTCCTCTGCCCCCCCCCCCAGAGAGGAGAACACCTGAGTCGAGTGGAGCGCGAATGAGCTTCCAAACAGCTTCCAAACGAGATTACTCCGCAGTCGCTCCAGATCCGAATCCGTCACCTCCCCTTGCGTCCTCCTCCCATGTATTCCTCCTGCGCCTCCCCCATCATATCCCTCTTCCTCCTACGAGTTCCCTACCCTGGGCAGCGCTCAGGCTGGCACCAACACCGATGTCGGCGACTACCTCCACTGAGAGAAGATGCCCCAAACTTCGGCGATCTTTTCGGGGAAAAAATGGGCAGGGACAACACCACGGAGCCTCCAACGATCACCGCCTGCCGCACGGTAGGTGCACGAGCTACACACGTGGGGGGGGGGCAAGCACTCAGCGAACGGCATCCGGGTTATACATGACATCGGAGATCAAAACAGCGGCCCCGAATTCGAGCAATGGCCCAGGATCCGAGCAGGGGAAAAAACAATTCAGTGGGGCGGAAATACTGGCACTTATAACGATACGAGTTGACCCTCGAAACGCGTCGGCGCCGCGAGGGGAGCACTGGGGGGGCGAGGAGGAGGAGAAGGGGGAGGAGGAGGGGGGGCGCCTTGGGAGCCTCTGGGGACACTCTTAGGGCCTCCTGGGAGCTTCCTGGGGGCCTCTTGGAGGCATTTTGGGGGCCTCCTTGGCGGAGGAGGAGGAGGAGGACGTCCGATTTGGACGTGGAGCGGCGGCACCTGCGGATTACCCAACAGCGTGAACGCCGAGTACGGGAACAACCTCGTGGCAGAACTGCGCCTGCCATGGCGTCCGCAGGCAGGTCGTTCAAGCCACGCGGAAGGAAAAAACATCTTGATGCAACGACTTTGACTCAAGAACTGTACTTTCTGGACTTGGCCGAATACGAAAGCGAGGGAACAAGAGGGCGGACAGGGGCAAACAAGGAGGGGGAGGAGCAGGAGGAGGAGGAGGAGTGGGGGAGGGAAGAGGAGGGAGGCGCGCAGCAGGCACACGACATGCCAATGAAGCGACAACAACAGATGCTGGTGTCAGAACGCGAACAAGGCGAAGATCCCAAGCCACGGCGTAGGCGAAGGCCACCAAGTAGCACGCGCGAAGCTGTTGAACTGTATGCTGGAATAGAGGAAGACGCGACGCGATGCGATGCGATGCGACCACCGTTGCGGGCAGCGTCTGGGCCTAGCTCATACCAGGTGAATGAGGCCGTCGCCTCGAAAATCTGGCTCGTGTGGATACATGCAGTGACAGACATATCAGAAGTTAAGAGGTGAGGAGGAAGAAGGATGACGAAGTCCTTGGTGTCGGTGTCGGCGCGGGCTGGGCGTGTCGTTTCGACTTCCTTTGGGCGTTCATCTTATGGGTCTGGGTCCTGGGTGTTTGCTGGTGTGAGGTCTGTATTTTGGGCTGTTTGCGTCCATGTGGTATCGTTTGGTTGTCGTCTCGATTGGGTGCATGCGGACGGTCGGTAGGGGTCTGGTCCGCGTTGGTGTAAATAGGGGTTGACTTTGTCGTCCCAACGCTTGGACTGGCGACCGTGCTGCCTCCGTCCCTGATGGCGCCGGCTGAGGCAAGGCTGCCAGCGCAGCACTCGTCATGTCAACCATGTTCGGTTGTAGATTGCGACCCTTGAAGCCATGCGCCATACTCTTCGCTTGTGTACTGCTATGTACTGTTATCCAATTGTCGACGCCTTTAATTTTCATTAGGTGCTGCTCGTTGTGCGTCGTCGCTAGTGCCGTCGGTGCTCTGGTCGTTGTCTGACGCCTCGTTGCTTGCGCCGACGAAAACAATGGATCTCTGGATGCGGCGACGGTCTGCTCGTTGAGTTGTGCGTCGCCGCGGCGCTCTGATGACCGCGCGCAGCATGCGTCGTTGCGCCCGTCGAAGGTGCTGCCACAGGGGTTCCGCGAGCGCCCGCGTCTCTGCCCCGCATTATGTCGCCGGCGTTACTGCGCCGCTGAATAGCCTGAGCTGGCGAGCCAGATGGGCAACATTTGCTGGTCAGTTCTTGCGCGCGAGGAACGCACGATGCCCATGCTGCTCTCGCGCGGCGGCGATTCCCGCGCCCACCTGCCCGTGGAAAGCGATCGAGCGGCCGAGGTTTTCGGGGCTGCCCCCGCACGAAATGACTTCTATACCCATGTTTTGTCTTGGACACGCGATGCGCGCGGGCTCGCCCCCCCCCCATCCTCTTCGTCTGCCTGCTCGGCATTTTCGCTTTGCTCGGGCGTCGGTCAAGCCACCGCGGCTGCGCCGCGCGCGCAACGTCGCCGATCATCGCCACCAGGTGCGGGCATTCTCTGCTGGGCAGGAGCACGTCGCCAGCGAAACGCAGGCGGGCAAGCGCGGCGCCCGCGAACCCCCATTCAAACCCTCCACGCCCGCTGTCATTCGGAGACCGGCGGGCTAGGGATGCGTTGTAGAAGAGCGCTGAGGAGTAGGAAGCTAAGTTGGTCGCCCTGCTTCGCGCCCCACAGACTGCTGAAGGGTCTGCTGTTGACTTCTGTCTTCACCGCGGCTCCGTGCCCCTCGTGGAGCTGCTGAGGTAGCGCAAGGCATCTGGGTTGAAAGCCTCGCGCCCTCAGCGCTGCCCCCACGCCCCCATGCTCAACTTAGTCGACAGCTTGTGAAACCGAACGGGACAACCCATGGACTTTGGCCCCACTTGCGCCCACGCCCACACAAGAAGTGGAAGGTGAGGGTGGTCTGCGGTCGAGCGGCCCAGTCCGATGCCACCCTGGTCGGCAGTCCGGTGGGAATCAAGCGCCGGCCGTAGCCAGCCGCGTGCCAATCGGCTGAAAAGCTCGCGCAACAATGGCATCGCTCGACAATACTGCGGCGACCGCGCTCGCCCAGCCGGCCAGCGGCGGGGCGCTGCGCCGCAAGGTCGCGCTGTCAAGGCGGCGCAAGGAACAGAATTGCTTCGCACCCCCCACGAGCATGTCTGCGCGGAAGCCCTTGGCATCGGGGGCTTTGACAAGCTGGAAACCATTGATCACCGTGCTTACCTCTGCAACAAAATGTGCAAAATGCAAAATGATGGTCGGTGGGTCTGCTGGCCAGCAATCGGTCGTCGGCGCGCTGGACTGCTCGTTGGCGGTCCGCGGTCGGTCTGCCAGCCGGTCGTCGGCGCGGTCGTCGCTTGGTCGCTCCGATTGTCGGTGGGTCTGCCTGTCGGTTTGTCAGTAGTCCGCCTGATGCGCTGCTGGACGAGGGTCAGCGGTCTGTCTGCTGAGCCTCTGGGCGGTCGGCGGGCCCGGCGCTCCGTCTGCTGGTCTGACGGTCTGCGGGTCAGTGGTCGGTAAAGTGAGTTGGCGGGTCTGCTGGTCGGCGGTCGGTCTGCCGGTCTGCCGGTCGGCGGTCGGCTTGCTGTTCTGTTGGTCGGTCGGCTGGCCCGGCGCCCGGGCCTGCTGGACTGCCGCAAGTCTGCTGCTCGGTCAACTGGTCTGTCTGCCGATCCGCCTGCTGCTCGGTGGCCGGCGGGGGGTCGCCCCGAGGTCGCTTTGGCCGCGTCCCGTCTGCTGACGAGTTGCGCAACTGAGCGTAGAACTCAGCGAAGACTTTTGAGATTTTCTCTCGCGTCGTGCATTCGGCGCCCTCCTTGCCCGTCACACGGGCAATCGGACTTCGTTTCCGACACGTTTTGCAACGCAGGATGCGCCTCAAATCACTGCTCAAGCAGGCCGGCTACATGGGCCCGTCGCGTCGCCCGCTCCTGTGCTCCAACCTATTGTCGCATGAATTTGTTCGGTCGGTTGCGGGCGCGGCGGTCGTCGGCGGGCGCGCGCTGTCGCTGCGCGCTTGAATAATCTAGTCGCGTCGATCTTTGGTCGGGTCGTTGGATTGCTGGCGAACTGGTTGGGGGCGCCGGCTCTGCCGCGGCACCACCGGCGGCAGCGGCGTCGACGATGACGCGCTGGAAGCGTTCGTTCAGCGCTCGCGGGTCGGAAGATCATCTGCGCCGTTGAATGTCAAGCCGTCGGCGGCTCTGAAAAACCTGCGCGTCGATGATATTTCCGGTCAAAGATTTGGGCGCGGAGGCGCGGCGTCGCTGATGTTTTCCGTCGTCGCGTCGCGATCGCCTGCGCCATTGCGGTCGGCATCCGCGCGTCAACGGTCACAGCCTTGTGGTCGAAGCCGAGGTCGGCCCGTTATTGGCCTCTGCGCTGGTGCAATATACTGGAGAAATGCGTGATTCAGCACTGCGCGTTCGAGCTGTTTGTGCCGGTCGACTTCGGCGCACCGTCTCGCGGACGGACGCACGAACCTGGCGCGACGCCATTTCGGGGAAAGCCGACTGCATTGGCGCATCGCTGGGCGCATCGCTTGGCATTGCTCGGCAGCGCTCGGCATTGCTTGGATTTGCTCGGCATTGCTTGGCATTGCTCGGCATTGCTTGACATTGATTGGCATTCCCTGGCATTGCTCGGCATTGCTCGGCATTGCTTGGCATTGCTTGGCACTCCAAGGCGTCGCTTGGCATTGCTTCGCACTGCTTAGCTTTGCTTGGCATTGCTTGGCATCGCTTGGTATTGCTTGGCATTGCTTCGCACTGCTTCGCCTGGCTTGCCATTGCTCGGCATCGCTCGGCATTGTTTTGGATTGTTTGGAGGACCTGGGGGACCCACGGAGCCCGGGAAACCCGGGCAACGCGAGGATACCGGGGAACCTGAGCAACCCGAAAAACCCGAGGTACCCGAGGAACCCGAAGAACCCGACCCAGGGAACCCGAGGAACCCGAAAACCCAAGGCAACCGAGGGAGCCGGGGAACCTGTAGAACTCGGGAAACCCGAAGAACCCGAGAATCACGGGGAACCCGAGGAACCCGAAGAACCCAAGGAATCCGAAAAAACCGAGGAACACTAAGAACCCGAGAAAACCGAGAAACCTGAGGAACCCAGGAAACCTCCGAAGAACAGGAAAAGCAGCCACCCGAGGCACCAACCTGTAACCAAGCAAAAGCTCCGCAGGCAAGCCAATTGGGGAGCTTACAATGGCGAGGCCCACTTGGGTTGCCCAATGACGCTGCCAGGTGCCCCTCGAGTTTGGGCCCCCGCATCCGCGGCGGCCAACATGTCTGGAGGCGGCGTCATCGAAGGCGTCGGAGCGGTCGTCGTCTGCGTCTACGGGAACGACGGAAACTCCAACCTGCGCGTTGAGATCACAAGTTGTAATTCCAGTCACACGAGGCCAGTCTGGGCGAAAGCGCTTGGAATCGCTGAATGCGTGTGGTCCAACGTCGACGCATGATCAAAGCAACTAACTCCCTGGCACGCTTCGTCATTGCCCGACCCAGCGAAGGCATGTCCTTCCGAGGTTGCCCAAAACTCCTCGGCCGCTGCTCTCCACGTTGCGTTGATAAGGGCAAAATCCCAATGATCGCCTTCGAGCTCCTTGACTACCTCGCTGACACGGTCGTCTGCCCAAAGTGACCGAGGACTTGTTTGTGCGATCGACTGTTCTATATGTGCAATTGTTCTGCTCCGCCTGGCGGCTTTGGCCAGTGTCTGTCATTGGTGTTGGTGGTTGCTGGCGGGCTACAGTCGTTGTTTCTGATATGAGGGTCGGCGGTTATTGGTGGTGTTGTTGGTCCGCGGTGGTCGGCTGTGATGTTGCTGGCTGCCGGTCTGCTGTTGGCGCTGCTGGTTGGTCTGTGGCTCATTATTTGCTTGCGTTGCTGCTGGTATGTTGTAATCGGTGGCTGTGCTGGTTGTTGTTGTTGGGTTATCGGCGGCGCTGCTGGTCTGTGGGTCGGCTTGGCTTCGTCGCGCTGCTGGTTTGCTGTGGTCGGTTGGGCTACTGAAACTCCGGCGTGGGTCGGTGGGGCGCATGGTCGGCGGTGGTGGTGCTGGTCGGTGGCGTTTGTTGGTATTGATTGCTGGTGGGCTGTCGTCGCTGCCGCTGGTCTGTGGATCAGTGGTTGTTGGTGGCGCTCTTGGTCCATGATGGTCGGTGGCCGCGTTGCTGCTGGTGGCTGTTGGGTTGTCGGTGGCGCTGATGGTCCGTGGGTCTGCTGGGCTTCGCGGCGATGCTGACTCGCGGTGGTCGGTTGGGCTGCTGGTCTGCTGGCGCGGGTCGGCGGGGCGGGTGGTCGATGGTGATGCTGGTAGGTGGCGTTCGTCGGCATTGTTGGTCGCTGTTGAGCTGCTGGCGCTGCTTATGGAATGGTGGTCGTTGCTTGTTGTTCGTAGTGCTGTGGTTCTGTGACAGTCAGTTGTTGCTCTACTGGTTGCTGGTCTGCTGTCGTCGTTGCAGCTTGTCCTTGGGTCAGTGGTCGCTCTGGGTGCTGCCGGTCTGCGGTCGTCGGTGGCTTTGCTGCTGGTGGTTGGCTTGTCGGTGGCGCTGATGGCCACGACGATTGGGGGAAGTGTTCCAGAGGGTGGCGACAATGAGCCAGAGCGGCGAATCCCTGCCCGCCGCTTCTGCCACGGCCTTCATCCAGACATCGGTCGCGACTGTCGCTCGTCCATGCCAGACAGCACTGCTGGCCATGAACGCCGCATACAGGCGCAGGGTTAGAAGCGCCATCTGTGAAAACCACTCAGCAACAGCACACCCTCGAGCCGGTCCACGGCGGGAGCCACGGCCAGTCGGAGTCGGCTCCCAGCCAACCGCGCTATCACTGGACAGCTGGCATAATG
>CAUYUJ010015519.1:162403-167403 GCA_963575745.1 Prorocentrum cordatum
CTGCCGAGGTCAGAGTACCCTGGCCATGGATCGGCACTCGCTTCTGGTCACCTCCACCCCCATGCAAAGTCCTCTTACTGAAGATCGGCCAAAATGAGGACGAACACCTGAAGAAGTGAACAGACTTAGGATTGAAGGAGTGCCCGTCACCTCATATGAACTAAAGCATGTTCCCTCCGCTGCCTCCTCCTGCCCCATCTCCTCCTTCGTCCTCACAGTCATAGTGACGCTCATCATCGTCTTCACCATCACTGTCATCAGTGTCTTCATCATCATACTCAGCATCACCACCATCAAGATCAGCACAACCGTCATCATCATCAGCAGCATCATCATCATCAACACCATTGCCACCAGAACCATCATCGCCATTGATGTCATCATACGCATGATCACCACATCAACATCACAATGACCATCACCATCACCATCATCATTATCATCCTCTTCTTTACCACTATCATCGTGTGAATCCTCATCATCCTGTTGTTCCTGTTCCTGCTCCTCCGCCTTGCGCCTCCTGCCCAACCTCTTTCACCTCTTCATCCTCCTCCTCCTCCTCCTTCTCCTCCTCCTCCTCCTCATGTTCCTTCTCTTCTTCCTGTTCTCCCCACCTATGCGTCTCCTTATCATCCTCCTTTCCCCGCGTTCTCCTCCAACGAATGGGGGAGAAGAGGAGCTAGATAAGACGAGCGCAATTCCGACGATGGTGACACAGATGAGGATGACGATGACAATGACGATGATGATGATGGTGACCAGGAGGAGGAGAAGGAGGACGAGGAAGAATCCTTAATAAAGAACCCTTTCATAAATAATCCGTAATAATGGATCTTGGGAGAAGAGAGAAAAAACGGATCATGAAGAAGGAATATTCAATATATATAAATATATATATATATATATATAATAATAATATAATATATATTTTAAAAAAAAAAAAAAAAAAAAAAAAAAAAAGAAAAAAAAAAAAAAAAAAAAAAAAAAAAAAAAAAAAAAAAAACCTAAACGACCATTAACAAAATAATATGTCCCAACGAATCCTTACTAAAGAATATGTACGAAGGAATCCTTAAAACGGAATACGTACCGAAGAATCGTTAATCAAGATCCTAAATTGAAACGCCCGTGAAAGGAATCTGGATTAAGGAATAAATTTGAAAATAATCTCAAACTAAAAAAAGCCCTTAGAAAAGGAATCTTCAATAAGGAATCCGTACTCAGGAACCCGATGTAAGGAATATGTCAGAAGTTGTCCTCGAAGTACACCTCATAAAGAATCAGAATGACGAAGATGTGACTCAAGAATGTTTACCAAGGAGTCCTTACTAAGGAATATGTACTACAAATATCGTATTACGGAATCCTGCATAAAGAACGCTTCTAAAAAAAAACCTTACTACAAAATATGGAATACGGAATCTGGAACGAAGGATGCGGAGTATTGAACTTCTACAAAAGGAACCCTTTTTCATGAGGACTCTTAGCTGAGAAACCCTTAAAAAGGAATCGTTGCCAAGGAATTCTTACTAGGGGATCTGTACGAAGAAACCCTGAATGAGGATCTTTACCAGCATCTTGCTTCAGGAATCCGTACTCAGAAATCCTATGTAACACATCTGTCATGAAGAATTGCCGAGCTATCCTGCATAAGGAATGCGAGTTACAGAATGCTTACTGAAGAATATGTACAAAGGAAGCCTTACTAAGGAATACGTACTACGGTAATATGACTCAAGAATCCTTAATAAGGAACCCTTTTCCATAAAGAATCCTTACTAAGGAATCCCGGAAAAAAAAAGAATCCTTACTAAGGAACCCTCGATAAGGGATCTGTACTAGCGAACCCGTACTAAGGAATCCTGAAAAGGGAACCTTTACTGAGGAACCCTTGAAATAAGGACGATGTACTAAGGAACCCGTACTTCCGTATTAAAGGGTGTTTAACAAGGACCCTTTAAAAAAGGAGTCTGGCTTACGAAACCCTTGTTAACAAAGAACCGTTTAAATTCTTACTTTTCCATACGGAATAAAAACAAAGGGGCCCTGAATCAAGAACCCTGAGTAAGGAGTGCCGTGTTCGGAATACTCAATAAGGACCCTTTGCATAAAGAATACTGGGCAAAGTATCCTTAGCCAGAACCCCTTAATAAGGAATCTGTCCTCCAGATTCCTACATGCGGAACCCTTGAAAACGAATCTCAATTGAGGAACCTGAAGAGGATTAGCTATTAAGGAATATCATATTCGGCATCCTGAGCAAAGAATCTCTACGTACAGATTATTGGTAAGGACCCCGATGTAAGGAATCTGTAATCGGGAGCCGCTAGGGAATCCTGCATAAGGAACCTTAACTAAGGAACCCTTAATAAGCAATCGTACGGAAGAGCCCTTACTAAAGAATCTGATTCTGGACCCTTACACAAGAGCCTTTACTCGTGAATCTGTCATACGGAATCTGAACGCAGGAATCCTTAATGACAGAACGTCCTCATCCTCGGTTCAGGAAAACCTTGCGCATGCTTGTTTGTTTTGGTTGGTTTGGTACGGGGTGCAAGGAAACACTGTGTGTGTTTGGTTTTGGTGTTCTTTTGTCTAGCAGGTTCAAGGGAGGTGCTGCGAGGGAGGCCGCGGCGAGCACTGGGGCCTGCCCCAAAAAAGTGCTGCATGGTTTCACGAACACCCCCCCAAAAAACAAACAACAAAAAAAAAAAAAACGTGTTTCCTTGCACCAAGGGGGCGCCAGCTACTGTGTATGCGTGGTGTGTGTGTGGTTGTCTCGGCCTGGGATGCAACGAAACACTGCGTTTGGTTGTTTATGTTGTTTGTGTTCGGCGGGCTCAGAAAGAAGTACTGCGAGAAAGGCCGCGGCGAGCACCTGGGCCTGCAAAACCCAAAAACATGTGTCGCCGTTTCACAAGCCAAAACACCAACAACAGCAGCACCAGCAGCAGCAGCAGCAGCAGCAGCAGCAACAACAACAACAACAACAACAACAACAACAACAACAACAACAACAACAACAACAACAACAATCATTTTACCCGAACGCTCAGTGTTCTCACCAGTGCCAGGGTTTTCATGCGACGCGAGACAATACCCCCACTTCGTGGGGGGGCAGTTCAAGCTCTACCAAATATCCAAACGACTCTTCGCGACCACCCAAACCCAGCTTCCCGCCCTATGACGTTGGGACACTTCACTTCGTGGCGTGCGGACGACCGTGGCTACTACACTGGCGTGGGGTACACACCCACAGAACTTGGTCACTTATTCGGGGCGCGCGTGTGCCCAGCATCCTGCAATTGTGACATACAATACATGACACAGACAGACAGAGAGAGAGACAGAGAGCAGACAGAGAGAGAGACAGAGAGAGCGGAGTTGGTCACATTTTTGGGGCAAGTTCCTGAGATCGTCGTGTTTTTTGTTGGTCTTGCGCGCGCGAATGTCCACTTTACTTTTTTTTGCAAGGGAGTATTGAAATTTGATTATGTTAGAACAAGAAAAAGTAGCTCGCGCGAGCTCATGTAACATAAATGTTGAAAAACCATTGGTTTTGTGGGAGTCGGACAGCGCGCGCGGGATGAAATTTGGACATTTTTTTTGAAAAACCATTGGGTTTTTGATGTTTTTATGTTGAAATCGTTACGAAACCTAAGGTTCTGGAAGGATTTCGTCTTGCGCGCGCGAATGTCCACTTTACCTTATTTTTTGCAAGGGATTATTGAAATTTGATTATGTTAGAACAAGAAAAAGTAGCTCGCGCGAGCTCATGTAACATAAATGTTGAAAAACCATTGGTTTTGTGGGATTCGGACAGCGCGCGCGGAAGGACATTTTGACAATTTTTTCTTAAAAAACCATTGGGTTTTTGATGTTTTTATGTTAAAATCGCTACGAAACCTAAGGTTTTGGAAGGATTTCGTCTTCCGCGCACGAATGTCCACTTTACCTTATTTTTTGCAAGGGATTCTTGCAATTTGATCAAGTAAGAACAAGAATTTTCATTTTATAGTGTTTTTTGCAAGGGAAAACGGACTACAACAAAACAACCGGATCCGGACACAATCGTTTTGCCTGAGACTTCCTCACGAAAATGATGAAAATGTAGCTGCGGCCTAGGCGGGCGGGGGGCGCCGGGGGTCGAGCACCAGGGGCCCCACAATATTATTCTTTAGAGAAATAATGTTCAACAACAACAACAACAACAATTACTAGCACGTGGGGACACTCCGTTCTCACCAGTGCCAGGGTTTTCATAGGAGGCGGGCAATACCCCCACTTTGTGGGGGGGCCGGTTCAAGCTCTACCAAATTTCCAAACGACTCTTCGCCACCACCCACACCCAGCTTCCCGCCCTATGACGTTCGGACACTTCACTTCGTGGCATGCGGACGACCGTGGCTACTATTCAGGGCCCCGCGGCCGACGACGACGGCGTGCGCGCGCGAAGAAAAAACGAATGTGTCCCGCATGGTATTATTTGACAGGGATGATGGCCCTGGCAGGTGCGCAACCGTTGTCGCAGAAGTTCGAAAAAGTTGCTCGCAAAAGCCCGTTTGACAGAAATGTTTAAAAAGTGTTGGGTTTCCTACGAATCCGCAAGAGCGCGCGGGATGAAATTGTGACATTTAAACAAAAAAAAATAAAAAAAAAAAAAAAAAAAAAATTGGTTGTTTGATGTTTTTATGTTAAAATCGCTACGAAAACTAAGGTTTTAAGGAAGGATTTCGTCTTGCGCGCGCGAATGTCCACTTTACCTTATTTTTGTTGCAAGGATTCTTGAAGTTTGGTTATGTTAGAACAAGAAATGTCCACTTTAGCTTATTTTCTGCAAGGGAAAACCGATCGTAACAACACAACCGGATCCGGACCAACCCGTTTTGCCTGAGACTTCCTCACGAAAATGATGAAAACGTGGCTGCGGCCTAGGCGCGGCGGGGGGGTCGCGCACCAGGGGCCCCAACAATAATTATTCTTTAGAAGTAATAATCTTC
>CAUYUJ010015519.1:172403-176052 GCA_963575745.1 Prorocentrum cordatum
GTGTTTGAAGCATGTCCTTCGTGGCCGCCAAAGAAAAGCAAAAGTAGATAACTGAGGGCGATACCGTGCCGATGAACAGCCGTAGTCTGCTCTGGAGGGGGTACCGCTTGCTTGTGAGTGCGTCTCGAAGCTGGTTAAAACGGCGCCATCCAGACGCAAGTCGGTTGGAGAGTTCAGCTTGGTGAAAGTCGTGGAACGTGAGCTTGCGACCCGGATACTTGGTGGTCTGCGCTGAAAATGTAAATTCTGTCGTCGTTATAATACTTCCAAGAGGTGTCCTTCTCACCCGCAACACAAGCAAAGTGGCAGGGTGGGCCGAAGGCCATTAGGTATTCACGTACACATATACACACATATACAGATATATACACTCATAGAAATGCATATAGACAAACATACATGCATACACGCATACATACATACACCTACCTCTATATTACATGTATATATATATATATATGTACGTGTATGTATGCATGTACATCTACATATACATATACATATGCGCATGCATAAACATGAGCATATACATGTATGCGTGAACTTATACATATGCATATATATATATGTGTATTACATGTGAATATACATGAACATATACATTTACAAATACGTATGCAAATACATGTGCAGTTACACGTAATTCAACATATACAAATTCCTAGATACATACATATACATACACCTAAACGTATATGTGTGTATCCATACGCCCATACATATACATATACACATACACATACATGTTCATATACATGTACATTTACATGTGCATACGTGTATGCACATACTTATGCTAATACATCGAAATTCACATACACATATACGTATACATATACACATGCCTGTGAAAGACCCATTTCTACATACATGTGTACACGCGTGCAAAACATACATGCGGAAACAGAAACTATATACATATAGGAATACCTATACTTTCGTGTGTACACTTATAGATACGTATATGCAGATGCATAAACATCTGCTTATACATACACATATACGTATACGCATACACATGCATGTGCATATACATGTGCATATGCAAATATATGTAATCATACGGATACATACACATCTACATAAACAAGCACATGACGAATTACATATATGTATACGAACATATACATATACATATACATGTATGTACATACGCATAAACATAATTATACCTATACATGTACATATACACAAAGATATACAAATGCATTATACAGATACGTTCACATATACGTACGCATACACCTATGCAAATACATAGACATGTATACCTACAGACGTCTACAGATACACCTACACACATACACATACGTGTGTATCCATAGACATGACATGTACAAATGCATATAAAATTACATGATCACATAACATATACATATACATGTACATGTGCATGTTCATACATGTATGCATTAATGTGTAAGATGTATGTACAATTAATATGTGTATGTATACACACATACACATACATACGTACGTACATACATATCCGATGGCAGCACGTGGTGCAAGCACATGTCATCGGCCGCTGCTGTCCACCCCTCTTCGTTGTCCACCAGCCCGATGGGTCAGCGCGCGGCCATCTCGGAGCTGCCTCCGGGCTGTCCAGCGTCCCTGCGGGCAATCTCGTGGCTGGATTGGTCCCCATGGTCCCGTGTCCGAATCATCTCGGGTCCCCCGTGCGGCCGCCGAGGACCATCAGCCATTTGGGGCCCTCTTGGACTCTCGTTGGGCCGTTGGCATGTGCTGCGCGCAAGCCAGCACTGGAAAGCAAAACTTGACATGTCCGCGCGGCGTGCGTAAGCCAGCATGGGAAACGTCATGCCGGGCAACTTCAGGGGACGAGGGGAAGCAAGCATGTATGTCACTGGCATTGTGATGTGCTGTGTTTGCTAGGCTGGACCGTTGTGTTGATTAAATGTGCCCTGGTTAGGTATCAGGTGTGCCTACTTGCCTGTGAACTATGTATCATGTGTGACTCAAAAATTTCATTATTTGCGTTGGTCATATATGTCTGCATTAACCATTTATTGCGTGTGTATTAGCGATGTCGTCTGTCGGAAGCTTCTCGATACCCTCTCGGCAGCCCCCCAAAAGCCTCTCGGATGCCTCCCAAAACCCTCTCAGAATCCTATCAGACTCCTCGGATCAACCTGTCAGAAGCACCGAACGAGTCTCTCAGAAGCCCCACAGAAGCCTCGCAGAAAGCCTCTCAAAAGCCTTCCAAAAACCTTTCAGCCGACTCTCAGAAGTTTCTCAGTCCCCTCCTGGAAGCTTCTCAGGAACGTCTCAGCCGCCTCTCAAAACCTCTTAGTCGCCTCTCGGGAACCTCTTCAAATGCTCGAAAAATTCTGTTGGATGCGCTGTCAAGCCTTCCAGAATCATCGCAGAAGCTTTTCAAAAGCACAGCGCAAACCTCTTCGAAGCTTATTCAAGACTTCCTGACTTCTAGAGGACGCCGAAGGTACTTCCACAGAGTACTGAAGGTGCCCCTGCAGGGTGCTAAAATACATCCAGAGGGTGCCGGAGGCACCTCAAATTAGAGGGTGCTGAGAGCACCTCTGGATGGCGCCGAACATATGTTTGAAAAAGCGTCGCTCACGTCTTGGAAAACAACCAGGAAAGATTCCCTCTCGACTGGGGAATAGCCCGCTACAACAGTGATTAATCGGACAAACCTGTGCATGTGTGTACAATTCAACCCCCTCTTAGCCCTCCCCCTCGTCCTGTCCCTGCTCCCCCTCGTCCTGACCCTCCTCCTCCTCCTCCTCCTCTTCCTCCTGTCCTCCTCCCTCTCCTCCTCCTCCTCCTCCTGCTCCTCCGCTGGGGCCGGGGGGGGGCGCGTCCCCAAAGGCATTCGCGGCGATGAGCAGAACAGTGAATGCCAGCATCAGGAAGGGGCCCTCGAGCAGCGAGCTGGCCTGGAAAGGAAAGCTCTGGCGGAGCGGGCTCCACAAGGGAGAGGGGAGAGAGGGAGGGAAGGACGGAGGGAGGGCGGGAAAGGGGAGGGGGGGGGGGGGAGGGTGCGGCAGGGAGGGAGGGAGGAGAGAGGAGGGGAAGGGGAGGGAGGGAAAGGGGAGGGAGGGAGGGAGGAGCGGAGGGAGGGACGGAGGGCGGAGGAAGGAGGAAGAGGACCCAGACCCCCTCGCCGGCAGAACCAACGACGAGGAGGGTTCTCGGCCGTCCGGCGTCCTCGGCCTCCAGGGGCCCGCTCCCGGACTGGCCCCGCGGGGGGCCAGCAGAAGGAGAGAGAGAGAGAGAGCGAAGAGCGGCGCCAGCGGGGGAGCGTGGGGGCCTGAGGCCTGCGAGTCGTGGGGAGCCCATACGCCGCCAGGAGCCCCCAGGGAATCTGGCGACCTACGGACTCGGACTCGGACCCGCCACAGGAGGGCCGGCGGGGGCCCGGCAAGTTGGCGCCGTGGCGCCGCGCAGCTGCAAGGCCCAGGGATCGATCCATCAATGTGAATGGCGACCTGCGGGTTCCCCACAATTCGGAATTGCGGGAAACCCACGGATGGACGACTGGTCGTGGGGGGGGGGTGCAGTAGGGGCCCGACCACAAGCAACCTTCCACGCGAAACCCAAGAAACCCGGGGCACCCTTGAGGCAAGCCTCCTCCTCCTCCTCCTCCTCCTCCTCCTCCTCCTCC
>CAUYUJ010015519.1:176152-216152 GCA_963575745.1 Prorocentrum cordatum
AAAATGCAAGGGCTTTACGGATTGAGGGCGGGTAGTTTTCAAGATGTGGCTCTCGCCTTAGCGCCGCGCACATTCGTTTCAAAAAAATGCAAGAGCTTCACGGATTGAGGGCGGGTGGTTTTTTTAATGTGGCTGTCGCCGTAGCGCCGCGCACAGTCGTTGTAAAAAATTGCAAGAGCTTCACGGATTGAGGGCGGCTCCTTTTGAAAATGTGGCTGTCGCCTTAGCGCCGCGCACATTCGGTTTGAAAATTTGCAAGGGTTTTATGTTTCCCATGATTCACTACCAGGACTGGCGTTTTGGAAGGATGCGGGATTATGCGGGTGCAACAAAAAAGTTGATTCACGGTGTTCAAGTCCCAAAAATATCGTACTGGCACGGTTCTGGATCGTCAAGACGCAGCAGTCAGGTTGATCCGTGGCGTTGAAATCCCGAGAACAATGTTTTGGCATGCTTCAGGGTCTTCAAACGGTCGCCTTCCAACGAAGCAGTTGCCTCAGTGGAAATGAACCGTTGTAGGGGCCTATGAAGAGAAAGCTTGAAGGAAGGGTTTATTCCAACATCGTTGATGGTTCTTGGGTTTGCACTAGTCCTCCTCCTCCTCCTCCTCGTGATCCTCCTCCTCCTCCTCCTCATCCTCCTCCTCCTCCTCCTTGTCCTCCTCCTGCTCATCCTCCTCCTCCTCCCTCTCCTCCACGCTTCCCTCCTCTCTCTTGTGCTCCTCCCCCCGAAGAGTAATTATCCTTCTGCTCTCCCTCCTCCCCATGCTCCCCCTCCCCCCCCCTGGATCTCCTCCTGCCCCCGCAGCAGTCCACAGGGAGTTGGGGCAGCAGGGTGTTGGGCCGACCTCCTGCACTGCACGCGCTCTGGGCCTCCAAGACAGATGCCGAGCGCAAGGATGAAGGGGCCCTGGGACACACAAATAAATACACACAAATAAACATTTTCCCCATATTTCCCAATATTTTCTGGGTTTTTGTCTTCCCCCCCACTTCCCATATTTTCCCATATTTTCTGGGGAATCGCCGATTAATTGTGTCTGTGTGTTTCTTTCCCTCCTGAAAGGAATCGGAATCGGAATCGGAATATCGGCCTCGCCAAGGTGAGCCGCGAAGGTCCCACCAACTGGCACCAGAGCGCCAGCTGCATGCGAACACGGAAAAATACAAACAGGCGACGCCTAGCTGTGCAGATGCGCCGGGCCAAACATCCCTGGCTGAAACACCCTCTGAGGGAACCACCAGGGTTGTGAGGCAGCTCCCGGGAGGTCTTCGTGGGCGCGTAAGGGACCTGTTCGGACAGATCAGGGGGCCACCTAGCCAGACTACGCCAGATGAAGCCCCAAAAATAAGCCGGACTGGGCTGGACAAAGGTGGGCTAGGCCAGATTACGCCAGAGCGCTAAGGAGATACTGGGGCCGACGGTGAGCTCGACCTCCCAAGGGTTGCAACCTGAACATCCATCAGAGTGCGGGCCTCCTGCGGGCATTTCCAAACAGCGGCCCACGGCCGAGCCTCTGAGACCATATCGCTGCCGCACGTGAGGAGGAGGAGGAAGAGGAGGAGGAGGAGGAGGAGCACAAGGAGGAGGAGGAGGAGGAGGAGGAGGATCAGGAGGACGAGGATCAGAAGAGGAGGAGGAAGAGGGGAGCGAGGAGGAGGCCTGGAAAGCGGAATGAGATGATGAGGATGCGGGGGGCAGGATCCGGCGAGGAGGAGCGGATCAGGTAAGTAGGAAGGGTCGGAGGCTATAGGCGGCGGCTCAGGGAGGCGGAGAAGCTCAGGAGGATCAGGAGGAGGAGAAGTAGGGGATGATGAGGAGGAGGAGGAGGAGGAGGAGGAGGAGGAGGGGAGGAGGAGCGCTGGGAATTCCTGGACATCATGAGGCACGCGCTGATGCTGAGCCTCTGCCCGACTGGGGAGCACGGCACGCACGCTTCGCAAGCGCTCGCCAGGCCACAGCGTGCGAGGCGAAGCACGCGGGAGCCGTCAAAGATTCTGGCAGGGGCGAAGGGGGCCCTGGCTGCCAGTCCTGGACCCAAAGGGCTTTCCCTAAGACAGGTCATCGCGCTGAGCAGCGGCGTTTGATGGTCCGGAGGCCGGGGTGAGGCCCCGGACCGAAAAAAACCTCCTCGTGGCTAGTGTTTCCCTCCCGACGCAGGGGTTGGGTCTGCACGTGGCCACCTACACGGGAGACGGCAACCACAGAAGAAGGAGCCCGAGAGCCTCCGTCGTGGGACGGGGTGCTGCGAGCGGAGATGTCAGGTATCGCAGCAAGCAGCAGAGGGGAGGGAGAAGAATCAGGGGGGCGGAAAGGTGGGCTGGGGGCAGAGGTGGGGTCCGAGAGGAAAGTCACTCACAACGACGCGCGCGAGAAGGAAATGTGGTGTCCATCTGGGTATAATCCCTAACCCCACCTTGGGAAAATCCCCGATCTACGAGTCCCCGCGAGAGAAGCACGGGGGGGTACCTCAGGAGACCTCTGGAGACCCCTGGAGCAACGTCAGTCCACATCGAACCGGGAAAATCGTATCGAATCGGAAAACGTCGGATCGAGCTGCATCGGCACGGAGTCGCATTCGAAGCGGATCGGCTGCACCACGATGCACAGCAGCGCCATGCGAGCATCGGACCGCATCGGACCGCCGGCAGGTCAGAACCGAGCCGGATCGAGCCAGCCGACATCGATGTCGAATCGCACCCATCGGAACGACGTGGGCCCTGGGGAGGTTTTTGTGATCGAGACATCGGAGAAGCATGCTTACTTGGATTATATACTTGCTCCGTCTCTGCCGTATCTTAAACGAGATACGCGGTGCTCCCCAGCCGACTGGACGCGACGGGGCGGTAAGAACCCCCCCGAAGTCACGGCCCCTGTGAGGCGTGGGACCTCGAGGGAAAGGGCACTGCCTCGGACTGCCTATGGTCCCCCCTGGGGAGGGAGGGAGGAGCCAGGGGGGGACGATGGAGGCTCCCACAGGCCGCGCGGCGGCAGCTCGCGCGGCGTTGCCTCGGCGCCCCGAGAGAGGGACCTCTCGCCGCACGGCCCGCCGCCGCACGGCCCGGGGACCACGGGGAGGCGCCCCGGTCGCCCGAGGCGTCCTGGGAGAACGACCCCGAGTCTCTGGGCGACCCAAAATTGGCGGCGCGCACAAGGGGGTAGGGGGAGGGGGGAGGGCTTCTTAGAAGGAGGCTGCTTCTTAGAAGGCGCCGGCCTTACATCTACAGATAAGGCCCGCGCCTTCTAAAAAGCAGGGGTGCTTCTTTCGGGGACCCAAAAAGGGGTCCAGCTAAAAGGAGGTGGTGCAATAGATTTCGTGCAATCCCACCAGCGCTTTGGGCGACGGTGGTTTCGAGAGGTTCCTCTTCCACCCCTCCTTCTTCCCCTTCGGGGAGGGGTTTACCCCTCCCCCTACCCCCTCCCATGGACCTGGACGGGGGACGCCGCGAGCGGTCAGAGCGTCCAAGATGGCCCAAGAGTCTTTGGGCGACCCAGAAGTAGGGGAACGCAAAGTGGCACAAACATAATAAAAACTCGGAGGTCCGCGCGGATTTCTCGGATCGGCGCTGGACCCCCCTCCCTGGCGCGCGGAGCGCGCCAGGGGCGGCGCCGGAGGCGCCGCCGGCAGGCCCCAGCGCCGATCCAAGAAATCCGCGCGGACCTCCGAGTTGTTATGTTTATGTCACTTTTCGTTCCCCTAAAAAGGGATCCAGCTGAAAGGGGGTGGTGCAATAGAGTTCGTGCAATTGCATTGCAAATGTGCTGTGCCGGAGAACTGTATTGCACTGTACTGCAAGTAGTGTATTGCACGCGAAGATCCAGCAACACATTCGCGCCCTGTGGAATGTATGGCACGCCCCAAGTGTATCGCATTCCCACAAAAAATAGATTGCACCAAATCCGCCGACCCCTTGGGGATCATCGGCGTGTGAGATGCTTCCCCCTCCCCAAACCCCTCCCCCGGGAGCCCGGTCCGGTCGATTTGGAGGGGGGGGGGGGTCCGGGACGAGCGCTCCACGGGGCTTTTCCTGGCCCAAGAGGGCTTCAAGACGGGCCACGAAGCCCCCAAGAGGCCTCCAAGACGGCCCACGAAGGCTCCGAGAAGCCAAACGACCGCTCCAAGACGCCCAAGATGGCCCCAAGACGGGCCAAGAGGTCTCCAAGACGGCCCCCGAGGTCCCAAACAAGCCTCCCAAGAGGGCCCCAAGAGTCTAAAATTGTTGATTTTCCATAGTGTTTTTCGATGTGTTTTGCTTTTCCGCCTTTTCGGCTTCCCGACGCTCCAAGACGGCCAAAGAGGCCCCAAAGACAGCCCCAAGATGGCCCAAGAGGCCCCCAAGACGGCCTCCAGACGGCCCAAGACGGCCCCAACACGGCCCAAGAGGTCCCCAAGACGGCCCAAGAGGGCTCCAAGACGGCACCACGAGGGGCCCAAGAGGGCGACCAAACATGTTGAAACTCTAGCTTTCTGCCCCCAGGAGCCCCAGGGGGCCCCAAGAGTGCCCCAAGAGGCCCCCAGAGGCCCTCACGAGGCCGCCCAGACGCCCCAAGGAACCCCCAAGAAGCATCCCAAAGGCTCCGAAACAGCCCCCGAGTGGCTCCAAAACTCGCAGTGTCGCTGTCCGCTCGGACCTCCCCGCGGAACTGCCCGAGACCCTCTGGCGGTGGCGGCGAACAGACACCAAACAAATATCACTCGCCTTTTCACCCCTTCGCAGCTTCTACTACCCCCAGATTGGCATAAACAAGGGGTCGGCGGTGTGGCGTAAGCCTAAGAATCTATTGCACCACCCCCTTGTCGCTGGATCCCCTTTTGGGTCAACCCCAGAGTCTCATGCTGCTCCCATCGCACTTACGGACCACATCCCAGAAATAATCACGAGCACCCAGAAGAGAAATATCGAAACAATGTCGAATGAGCATCGGCTCCCAATACCAGACACGCGAAATCCCTGCAGTTCCGGTACTCTCTTGGTGCTCGACATAATTTCTGGTATCAAGGCTAAAATCCGCCGACCCTGTCGGCGTGTGGAAGAGGCTGTTCCGTTTAACTCGTCTTCGTCGACGTCGTCGCCGTCGCCGTCGCACCTCCCTCTCTTTCCCTGGGCCCGTCGCCGCCTTCCTTTTTTCCTGGGCCCTCATCCTCAAGCGCGCCAGCCAACAAAAACGAAATTGAGCAACGTCGTAATTGAGTCGAAGGGAAGCCCCTTCCCTTTAATCCCTTCCCCGCCAATGAGGGGGCCCCAGGGGGTGACCCCGGATGGGAGCCCCAGGAGGGGGTCCCTGGGGAGGTCCCAGGGGGATCCCAGGTCAGAATACCATCCCTCCCTGGGGGGCCTGGGGCCGGAAAATGTCCCAAGACGAGCCAAGAGTGCCCCAAGACGCTCCCAAGACGCCCCCAGAGGCCTCGAAGAGCACTCCCAGAGCCCCAAGAGGCAAACCTCACTAATTTCCCTTCAGATTTTCAAGGATTTGGGCGTTCTCGCCTTCACAGCTTCCGACGCACCAAAACGGCCTAAAAGGCTCCAACGATCGCCCCAAGAAGCCTCCAAGAGGGTCCCTAAACGGGCCAACGAGGGCCTGAAGACGGCCCAAGACGCCTGCAAGACGGCCCAAGAGGCCCCCAAGAGAGCTCCTAGAGGGTGCCCAGACAAGGGAACCAAACGGACATTTCGAGCCCTCAGCCCCGAGAGGCTCCCTGGAGGCCACAAGAGGCCCCGAGGAGGCCCTCAAGAGGCCCCCAGGAAGCCCCAAGAGGCTCCCAGGAGGCCTCGAAGATGCTCCCAAGGGGCCCCCGAAACTGCCCCCCAGAGGCCTCCGAGAGCGCTCCGAAGAGACCCCAAAACGAATCCATGAGGACTCCGCCGCCGTCGTCGTCGTCGCCGTCGTCGTCGTCCTCGTCGTCACCCTTCAGGGTCGGCGGCACCGGCCGTGAGGCCTTCGCAATGGGTTGGAACACCTTACCCAGGTCCCAGAACCGTGCGGCGACCTCAAAAAACCGGAACCCAAAAATCGGAACCCCAAGTCGAATCGAGTTGGAATCGGAAGCCATCGAACAAAGGGACCCAGGGACACCTAAATGAATACACACAAATCACACGATTCCCCACACTTTCGCATATTTCGGGGGATTCTCGTCTTGCCCCCCACTTCCCATACTTTCCCATATGTTTCCCTGGGAATCGACGATTACTTGCGTCTGTGTGTTCTGTCCCCTCCTGATCGAGATCGAACCGAACCGCATCGGAGGAGCCGGCGCGAGCCCCGGCCACGCCGCCGCACCGCACGGTCTGGGCACCACGCCGCGGGGGGGGGCGCTCCCGAGGCAGCCCCCCGGGGGGGTCCCCACGGAGGCCCTCGACGGCCTCCGGGCGGGGGGGGGGGGGCGCCCCGCCACACGGGGCGGGAGGGGGCAGGAGGAGCAGGAGGGGGGGGGGGCGCGGGAGAGCGACGGGGTGGAGGCGGGAGGGCGGGGGGGAGAGGTCGCCGTCGTCGTCGAGCGAGGGGAAGGGCAGAGGGGGGAAGGGGGGGGAGGAGGGAGGCGAGCTGGATGTGCTTGTGCCGCGTCTGGCCTCCCAACCCCTCCCGGCCCATGCCTCCCCCATGCGATGTAACGTCTCGGTCGGTCCGCGGACGCGCGTCCTAGCGGACCTGGAGCTTCTTTTGTTTTCTATTTCTTTTTAATAATACGTCGTGCGATGCGGAATCGGACGAGGAGGCTGCGTGCCTGAGAGGAGGAGATGGTGGACGAGCAGGAGGAAAAGAGGGAGGACGAGGAGGAAGAAGGACGAGGACGAACAACAGCAGCAGGATCTGGAGTGGAAGGAGCAGGAGGAGCAGGAGAACCACTGGAACGCGGAGCAGGGGAAAGGAGGAGGGCGACAACGAAGAAGGACTTGGCTTCAGAAAATTGGCCCGCGCTGGAGCGAGAGCGCCATTTGACGGACGGCAGCAAAGCCCGGATCCTGTGAATGTGGCCCAAGCTTCAGTGGCAGCACCATCTTGCAAGGATCGAAGGCGCTCGCAGTGGAAAAACAAACCCAAGAAAAAACAGTGTGTTGAAATCGTGTGTAAAAACGAACCATGCACGGGGAGGGCAGGACACTCTCGACACGTTTGCGGGGAAGAGGAGAGAAGCAGTAGTACTCATGGTGTGTGACTGTGAAACGGGAAGGAGCAGGAACGAACAAAGAAGACGGGGGGGACGAGGAGGAGGAGGAAGGCGAGGGAAAATTAGGGAAGGGGGAGGCAGAGAAAAAAGGAACGAAGGGGACGAGAAGGGGAGAATCATGCAGGAAAAAGAAAAGGGCAAGGGAAAGGGGAAGGGGAAATAAAAAGGAAGGGAAAGGGGACAAGGGAAGGAACAGAGGAAGGAACAGAGGAAGAAACAGAGGAAGGAACAGAGGAAGGAACAGAGGAAGGCGTGGGAGAAGGGAAAGAGGAAAATGGATCGCAAGCGTCTCTCCCGTACCGTTCCAGCATCCACCCACCCGCGGGATCCCATCACACTCCACTATTGTGCCCCTCCTCGTTCCCCCCCTCCTCCTCATCCATCTGTTATTGCTTTCGACGGGGGCTCGTTTTCAAAATGCGGGCCTCGCCCTAGGGCCATGCACATTCGCGAAAAAGCTTACAGCAGCTTCAAGAATGGAGGCCAGCTCGTTTTCATTACAGAACAGGGCTCTCGCATAAACGACAGGCCTGCAGGGTCCTCGGCTTTGAAGGGGGCGTTTCACGTAGTGGAAACCAAAGGCTCGCAGTGTCTTATGACGGGGCCGTGGGACGAGGGTGTGTATTGCAGCATCGATGATACATCCTGGGCTTACCCTGGCCATCCTCCTCATCTTCGTCCCCATCCTCATCGCCATTATCATGGCAATCATCATCATCATCATCATCATCATCATCATCATCAGCATCATCATCAACCTCATCCTCATCCTCATCCTCATCCTCATCCTCATCATCATCATCATCATCATCATCATCATCATCATCATCATCATCATCATCACCATCACCACCACCACCACCACCACAATCATCGTCATGCTCCTCCTCCTCCTCCTCCTCCTCCTCCGCCTCCTCCTCCTCCTCCTCCTCCTCTTTGTCCTGATGTTCCTCCTGGGTGGCCACAACCACGGCAAACGAGGACCTGCCCCTTTCCCATCTCCCCGCGCAGGCGGGGACGGGGCCGGGCACAGCCCCGGGCGAGGCGAGGGGGCCCCGCAGGGGGGTCGTGGGCGATCCCCCCGCGCCGCCGCCTCTGCCCGTCGTGCTCTTGCCCTTGACGGGCTTCGCCTCCTGGTGGTGCGCCCCCACCCCCCAGGGGCCTTCCCCACGCACGCACCTGCGCCTACCACCTCCTTTTTCCTCCTTGCCTCCTCCCGACTCTCCTCCTGCTACATCCCGCCCCCGATTCCGTGTCCGGCCCCCTCCTTTCGCTCCCCCTTGTTCCGTCCTGAATGCCCCCCCCCCTTTGTCAAACTCCTCCTCCTTCCCACACCCTCGTCTACCCACCCTCCCTCCTCCCTCCCTCCTCTCGCCCTCCTATCTCCCTTTCCTCCTCCTCCTCCTCGGCCTCTTCCTCCTCCTCCTCCTCCTCGTCATCGTCCTCCTCCTCTTCCTCTTGTTATTATTGATAATATGATTCGTACTAGTATTAATACGTGTTATTATGCTTGTTCTTAGTTATTGTCTGTGTACTAGCACCATCATCATCATCATCATCATCATCATCATCATCATCATCATCATCATCATCATCAGCATCATCATCATCAGCATCATCATCGTCATCATCATCATCATCATCATCATCATCCTCATCACCATCATCATCATCATCATCATCATCATCATCGTCATCATCATCATCATCATCACCATCATCATCATCATCATCATCAGCATCATCATCATCGCTTTTCTTGTGATTGGTCGTAATGTTACTCGTATTTCAAGTATGATCGTTAATAGTCGTCGTAATGTTGTTCTTGATATGTATATGACGCTTCTCACTAGGATTGTTATCATTACTCGTCGCATTAAGTGCCTTGTTCGTATTCGTATTAGTAGCATTCACATTGTTCGTGAAATTATTGGTCTTCGTATTATTATTCATTTGAGTAAACTTAATAATATTGCTAATGTTAATATTATTCGTCGTAAGATGCGTATCCTTATGAGCATGCTTGTGTGTCGTGTTCTTATTGTGATTATGATTGTTTGTCAAGTTATTTGTTCTTACTAATTTGAAGATTAAGGTGTTCATTATTGGTCTTATTACTAATAATAGTAAAACCATTACTAGTACTATGATGCGTCTTCGCCTGCGTCTTAGTATGATTATCATCCGTCGTAATAGTAGCATTAGCCTTGCTATGAATATTCGGATTCTTGGTGTTATTACTACGACTGCTGATAGCAATCGTAGCACCACTATGACTTCTAGTATTATTATGATAAGTATTATTACTGGCACCGGTATGATTCGTATTGTTCGTCCTTTCCATCTTCTTCGTATGCGTATTCGTCTTACTATTACTGTTCGCACACTTCTGGTTACGCAAAGTATTATGTTTATGTGTTGTGTTTCCCTTCCTTCTCATCCCCCTCCTCCGACTCCTCCTCCTCATCCTCCGACACCTCCTCCTCCTCCTCATTATCATTAGTATCGTCATCATCATCCTACTCGTGTTTATCCGCCTCTTCCTCCTGCTGATCCTCCGCCTCTAAGTTCAGATTCATCCTCCTCCCCCTCATCATCATCAGCAGCATCCTTTTCCTCTCATCCTCAGTATTACTACTATTCTCAGTCGGTTTAGTTTTCAGATTCTTTTACTATGCGTAGCATTAGTAGGAGCATTCATATTAGCATTAGTAAGATTGAGATTGCTTTACCGTTATTGCTCACATCATACTACTAATTAGTATTAATATGATTGGTAGTATTGTTGTTGCAGTTAGTAGTTGCATGCCATGTGTAGTTGCACTGTGCCTATTAGTGTTAGTGTTAGTACTATGCTTGTTATGATTATGACTATGATTATCATGAGTAGTAGTCAGATCCTCAATACGATTGGTATTATTACTGTTCGTTGTGTTGTATCTTTAACAATAGTATCGCTGGTATAAGTATTATCAATGCTGTTATTGTGCGTCGGTTCATTATTCGTCTCCTTGAAACTACCACTAGTATTATCAATGATATTGTTATGGGTATGGTTACTAGGTCTTGGCATCACTCTTGTTATGATTAGTACGCTCCTCACCCTCCTCCTCCTCTTCGTCCTCCTCCTCCTCCTGCAACTTCTTCCTCCTCCTCATTATCCTCCTCCTTTTCCTTCCCTACCCCCCCTCCTCCTCCTCCGCTGCCTCCTCCTCCTCACCATCATCATCATCACCATTATCATCATCATCATCATCATCATCATCATCATCATCATCATCATCATCATCATCCTCATCATCATCAGCAGCATCATCATCATCATATTCCTCCTCCTCCTCTTCCGTCTCCTCCTCCTCGTCAGTATGTTCCTCCTTTTCCTTGACGTTCTCCACCTCATCATCCTCACATTATTCCTCTTCTTCCTCATTATCCTCCTTATCCTTCGCCTTATCCTCCTCCTCATCATCATCATCATAATCAGCTTCATCACCACCATCATCATCATCATCATCATCATCAGCATCATCAGCATCCACCGCCTCCACCTCCTCCTCCGCCTCCTCCTCCTGCAAAGTCCCGGAGACGAATTGCACGCGAACGGATCGATGATGTTTGTTGAACACCAAAGCTCTGCGCACGCCCCACTTGACCACTTGCGCCAAACGGCGTCGGTAACGACATGCGTCTGTCTAACTCACTAACCCTGTCTGCTTACCCAGTCGGAACGCTATATTCTACCCCCCATACCCCATCGGGTGGTGAGCCGAATGTGAAGACGGGATACACATGACTGCTAAATGGCTGGGTAACGGACAAGTTCTGCGCTTGCGGGCAGCGCATCATTGCCAGTACTTCATCCTAGCAAATCAGGATCAGTGAAGAGAGAATCTAAACAGAACCGTCGCAGGTAGAAGGCGGCTACGATTTGGGCGTCAACGTGCAGGGGCTTCCTAACACGCGATACGCCATGTGCGAAGTGTCGCAAAGCGCTGAGTTATCAAAACATCTGGCGCACTTCTGTAGTGAGAGCTGGTCGCAGGAGAACAGAATTGGCATCGCCGAGCGCTGATACGTGCGGGGTGCCGACCTTGGCGGAGTCGCCGCACGTGCTCCCCGCATCCTGACATGCTCTGGGGCGTCGTCGGATCCGAAGACAGGAACGCGGTCAACAGCGTCAGCAGGGTCGCACATTGCCGTGGAGCAGTACGCCTCGTCGCGCTGCTCCGTATTAACACAGCATCCATTCTCGTCCTCGCGTCTCCGTTCAGCACTCGACTCCACCACGTTGCCGCACCTGCCCATGGCCCCCCAATCAGAGCGACCGGGGTTACGAGGGTGACAGGGGAAACTGGCGTCGAAGTCCGCCCTTCTCCTCCTATCCTCTGCAATTCCGTGCCGGCGTTGGGGTCAGCCGTCCACCTGCCGCCCCTCACCCAGAGGTCAAAGTCGAGCGCCGCTAGCCATGCCTTCCAACAGACCGCGCCTTTTTGCTCTCGGCGCGGTGCCGGACGCCGGGGCGGTCAAACGGGACCGTGCGGGCACGGGCATCGATAGCGCGCGCGCGACCTCGGCAACTCGACCTTGAGCACGGTGTTGCACCGGCAGGTGTTGGGAGCCTCGCGCGGGTAGTTGGACTAGTCCCTGCTTAACTGCTGCGGCGTGTCGCATCGCTCATAAACGATCCGCCACCGCGCCAGCAGCACGTAGCGGAGAGCCCTAGGGCCCATGCAGCCCAGACAAGTTCAGAGTAGCAAGGTCCTAACAGGCGCGAAGGGCCTGGGCCACCAGTTTCACAAAGATTTCCCGGGATCCCCCGGAATTCCCCGGGATCCCCCTGGACTTCAGGGGCTTCCCCGAGGTTCCCCAGGACTCCCCAGGAGTATTCCCCGAGATTCCCCTGGGGTTCCCCGGGCAAGTCGCGCGCGCCCTCCGGCAGCGCAGCCGGCCAAACGTGGGCCCGAGAAGCGCCCAAGATGGCATCAACTCGGCCCACGAGGCCCGAAGACGGCCCAAGAGTGTTCCAAGAGGCGTCCATAGGGCCCCAAAGGTAAAAATCTATGCTTGTACTTCAGTCTTTAGATGTTTTCGCCTTCTTACCTGGTCGGCTTTCCGACGAAACCCAAGACGGCCCACGAGGCCCCCAAGATCGCCCCACGACGGCCGCAGAAGCGCCCAAGACGGCCCCGAGACGACCCAAAAGGGCCCCACGACGGCTCGAGAGGCGTCCATGACGGCCCAAGGAGGCCCAAAGACGACCCCAAGAGGGGGCCCAGATGGGGGACCTGAGCGGACAGTTCGAGCCCTTGGCACCGATGGCCCCCCGGGAGGCCCCAGGAGGCCCCTGAGAAGCCCCCAAGAGGCCCAGAAGGCTCCCAAGAAGCCCAAAGAGGCTCCCAAGAAGCCCAAAGAGGCTCCCAAGAGGCCCGCAAGAGGCTCCCTAGAGGCCCCAAAACCATGGCCTCTGTAGGCATCTTGGGAACCCTCGGAGGGCCCTTCGGCACCGTCAGGACCGCTTGGGCCGTGCTGGTGCTGCTCCAGGGCCTCCGAATTAGGATTGCTGGGGCCCCCCCCCTTCGTTCGTCTTCTTTCCATACTGCGATCCGTCCTCAAAAGCGTGGGAGAAGGACCGGCAAACATCGCAGATCCTCTCGATGGCGTCCTCTTGCCGTGCAGCTCGGCAAGAGCGACGATCCGCCGCCGCGCCCCCCCGGCACGCTGAGGCACGGCCGGATGCCCAACGCTGCCCGGCGGGGCTTCGCGTGAGCCCTGAGGCCACGCCCCCTCTCCTCCGTCACGGCCGGCTGCATGCACCACCACCGAAGGACAGCCCAAGCCTCCAAGGACAGCCTCCGAACCCAAGCCTCGAAGGAAAGCCAAAAAAGGCCACCAGGGCCGACCACATGGCACAACGTCGCCTCCCAGGAGAAGGCCCGAGAGGGGCCAAAGGGGCCCTAAGATGCTTCCAGGGCATGACAAGGAAGGCCAATGAGCCCTCCAGACAACCCCAATCCATTCTCGAAACCTAGAAGATTCGACAGGTGTTTGAACATGTTGGGTTTCGAGGGCTGCTCGGCTCAAAGGGGTTCGAAAAAGGGCCTAGGCGGAGCCAAAGAAAGGCCAAAAAGACGCAGTGAGGGCTCCAAGAAACCTCCCGTACGGTCGCCCCAAGACGGCCAGGCCCCCAAGACAGCCAAAAAAAACTTCCCGGATGGGCAAAATGGCCCAAGACGGCACCAAGACGGCCCAGGACGAGTCAAGAGGGCCCCAAGAGGACACCAACACGGCCTCACACGAACCCGAGACAGCCCCAAGACGGCCCAGGCCGTCCCCATGGGAGCCCCTTCGAAAAAAGAGACCCGAGGTGTCACATGTCAATCAGAACAACGCCGCGCGGGCGCAAAGTAAAAATTCGCGGCGCTGGTTTTGCCTATTTGACCAAGCATGTTTCCGCGCTTTTCTCAGCACTCCAAGATGCAAATGTCCTAAAATTCCCATAAGAATGTACAATACCTTTCCGCTGAATTTCTCGAGGATTTGTTCGTTCGTTTTGGCTCGGCACTGTGGCTCTTAAACGCAGGGTACTCTTGCACGCGAAATCCACTTGGAATGCACGCGCCTCGTTTTTCCGAAATACACGTGGGGGTTCTCCTCGCAAGTCTGCCCGGCACGCCAGTCGAACTCCCAGAACGCGCACGCAACATGAAAAAAACACGGCTGCCCATACGCGCCAGTCGGAAGAAGTGGGACGACCCATAAAGTAGGAAGGCATTGGAAGCAGATTGGGTCTCAGCCCGCCCCCTGAAGAGGAAGAAGGAAGTAGGAACCACTCGATCCTTGAAGTAGGAAGGCCATCTGGGAATCGAAGATGTGTTTGAGAACCGATGGGTCGTCATTCGACCACAAGGGCGCCCTGAAGCCCACTGCCCTCCCTGCCTTACCACTGGGCCCGGGAAGTGCAGGCCGAGGGGGCCGCCGCGGGCCGGGGCCGGGCCGGCGCCCCGCCCCGCTTGGCCGTAGGGGCTGGGAAAAATGGAAACGCAACCCCGCGCCCTCTGGGCCGGAATCGGCTTCCGGTTTCCGGAGTATGAACCAACAAGCAGGTTGCTTGAGACTGTGGCGGGTCCCGAGAGTGACCTTTCCGGAGCGTTTCCCAGTATACGTCTGCCCGGGAGCAGTCTAGAAGCTCCTTCGGAAGCTCCTTCCAGGGGCTTCACGAGCTCCTGCAAGAGGCCTTTGCACACCAAAAAAACAATCGGTACACAGACCCGAAGGTGGGCAGACCGCACGGGATTTCCCCCGAGAAGCCTGTCGGGCTTGCTCCCAAGACGGCCCGAGAAGTGCTACCGGCCAGCCCAACTGCCCACTTGCGCGGGACCTGTGCAGAAACGGGTTCCTGGGCCCTGTCCGACGGACCCGGACAGGAGCCTCACGCGGAGGGCCTCCCGGAGGAAGCCACCAAAAAAAACCCTCTCGGCCGAGCCCTTCTCCTGCCCCCAGGGGGCCGGAGCACGCACCAGCTGCGGCCGCGCCCGCCCCAGGAGCGCGCTCGTCCGCCCAGCCCCGCGAGGCTGCAGCAGCCTGGCCGGTCGTGCGGCCGCGCCGCAGCCGCGCGGGGCCGCGCGTCGCAGAGCGGAGCGCAGACCTTCGGGGCGCCGCGGCAGGGCCCGCGCGCCGCGCCCGCCGCCCGCCGCCCGCCCGGGCAAGGCCGAGCGCGAAGCGGCGGTCGAGGCCGCGCGGGCGCCGGGGACGAGGGCCAGCGACGCGCTCGCGACGAGGGCCGAAGCCCGACGAGGCGGCGGCGGCAGGGGTCCGGAGCAGAGCAGGGGCCGAAAAGGTAGTGGGTGGTTTCCGTGCTGGGAGGAAGTGCGGTGGATATGCTGGCCATCAAAGTTCTCTGCAGCAGCAGGTACTCACATGGCAGGCCAGTCAAGTGAACATTTGGCTAACGGACATCTTGGCTGAAGCCCTCAGCCAGGAAGCAGCAATGCCCCTCAGGCGACACTACTGTATCATACTCCGTCAGGACAAAGCCTCACGGGGCGCAAGTGAAAACTTCGCGGCGCCAATTTTGCTTATTTCGCAAAGAATGCATCCGTAAGTTTCCCCGCGAAGGCCTGAGGGTGTTCATGCGAATATCCCCGCGAAGTTCAATTTGCATGAACAATGAGTTTCAAATGAATTTCTCGTGAATATTTTCGTTCGTTCTGGCTCGGCACTGTTGCTCTTAAACGCGACGAGTTCTTGCACACGAAATCCACTTGGAATTCTTCACGCGCCTCGTTCTCCCGAAATTTACTTGGGGGGGTTCCTCGCAGGTGTGCCTGGCACGTCAATCAAAGTTTCAGAGCGCCTTTGTCACCGCTCCCAAACGCGCACGCAACGGGAGAAATTCACAGCTGGCATGGCTCATGATGAGACATGTTACGGCCTTCTGAGCGGTGCCCGAACCTCGCCGCACAGCCAGATGATACTGCAGTTGGCATTGAAAAGATAGCCTGCAACACCTACAGCCAGACGTGGAGGAGGAGGAAGAGGAGGAGGAGGAGGACGTGGAGGAGGAAGAGGAAGAGGAGGAGGAGGAGGAGGAGGAGGAGGAGGAGGAGGAAGAGGAAGAGGAGGAGGAGGAGGAGCCCTCCTCCTCCTCCTCCTCTTCCTCCTCCTCCCACGTCCTCCCTGTGAGGCGACCCTCCCACCAGGGACCCGTCTGTGCACGCTGCCCCCCTGCCAGGGTGTCTTCGGTGCACGGTGGTCCCCAAGGGTGGGGGAAGGAGTGCACGAAGCGGGCCGGCGGCGCCACGTCGCACGCTATCCTTCCGGGGCCAACTGCGTGGCATCTCCGCCACCGCGCCTTTTGTGCACGTTGCGGCGGGAAAGAATGCCGAGGTCTGCCTGGTCGCTCTTCTGCAACTTTTTCGAAGGGGCCCCCCTCTCACGGTCGCACTTCGCTGCGCGCATCGCCCCTTCCCTCACGAGTTCGAAAGATTCCCGCTCCCGAGGCCCAGATGCCCCAAGCCGGCCCAATTTTGCTCCAAGACGGGCCACGTCACGTTGGCCTCAAGACGGGCCAAGATGGCTTCAAGACGGCCCACGAGGCCGTCAAGGCGTCCCAAGGAAACCCCAAGAGCCTTCCCAAGAAGGCCTCGAGAGGCCAAAATCAATCATTGTCCTTCGGTTTTTCAACGTAGAGGCCACCAGGACTGCCTCAAGATGGCCCAGGAAGCCCCCAAGAGGGCCCCAAGACGGCCCAAGGGATCTCCAACACGGCCAAGAGGCGCCCCAGAGTGCCCAAGAGGGTCCCACGACGGACTCAAGAAGGGGCATAGAGTGTGAACACGGACCCAGAATTTGAGCCTTCCACCCCTTCTACCCCAACAGGGCTCAGGAGCCCCAAAGAGGTCCACAAGAGGCCCCCAAGAGGTCACTTAGAGGGCCCCGAGAGTCGAAAACCACTGATGCTCGCCACCCTCAGTGCAGTGCTGGCAGGGTGGCGAAATTGCCCGAGGCAGCAGAACACTTTGACGGCCACGGGGCTGACTTGGATACGTCACCTGGGCACCAGGATGTACTGGGAATCTCGCGGGCCGCGGGCCGCCTTTCGCGCTCCGAGAAAATGTTTCACCGTTCTGCACCGCCTGTGTTTATTTTTGACTCCCCCCTCGACCTGTCGTGAACAGCTTGGCGGCGTTTTGAGGCCGCGATGAGCTGCCGTGAAAGCTTGGTGAGACTCCCAAGGAATCTGGGCTGTGTTTGGGACAGGTTGGACTGAGCTTTGACAATCGTGGGCCACACAATTAGGCTGAGCATCATCGGCGAAGTTCCAATAGCATGAGCTGTGTGCGCTGAAGGCCAGGGAAGCTGGTCTACACTGGTTTGGACGGGTTCCAGCGACGCTCTGGAAGAGGAGGGAGGAGGGAGGAGGGCAGAGAAGCGAATGAAGAATGAACGACCTTCGGGGCACGGTTTGTCGTATTGGAAAGGATGAGGAAGAGCAGGAGAAGGAGCAAGGGAGTAGGGAGGAAGGGAAGAGGGAGGATGAAGCAGGAGGAGGATGAGCACGGAGGAAGGGAAGGCAAGCAGAGTGAGGGATGGATAGGGGAGGAGGAGGAGGAGGAGGAGGAGGAGGAGGACGACGAGGAGGACGACGACAGGCGCGAGGCCCCCCCGCAGCGGGGGCAGGCTCCTGCCTCCCCCTCCACCAGTCCAGGACCACGCCCACCAGCAGAAATCTGAGGAAGCGCGTGACGATGCGCTGCCTCCGTGCCTCGCGCTCCTGCGGCGCGGCCGCGACGCTCGCCAACCCCTCATCCTGATCCTTCGACGCGTGGTGCGGCGATCGATCCGAGTCCGGCATCATCATCAGCAGCATCATCATCATCATCATCATCATCATCATCATCATCATCATCATCATCATCATCATCAGCATCATCATCATCATCATCATCATCATCAGCAGCAGCAGCAGCAGCAACATTAGCGGCAGCAGCATTACCACCATCCAACCACCATCATCATCATCAGCAGCATCATCATCACCACCAGCGGCATCATCGTCACCACCACCATCACCATCATCATCACCACCATCATCATCATCATCATCATCACCACCAACACCAACACCACCACCATCATCATCATCATCATCAGCAGCAGCGTCATCAGCATTCACATCAGCATCGTGATCATCAGCACCTGCATCATCATCAACAGCATCATCATCAACATCACCATCACCATCATCAGCATTGTCATCATCAGCATCATCACCATCACCATCACCATCACCATCACCATCACCATCATGATCACCACCACCACCATCACCATCACCATCATTATCGTCATCATCTGCATCATCAGCATCGACATCGTAATCCGCATCATCGTCACCACCACCATCACCATCATCATCACCACCATCATCATCATCGTCATCATCATCATCATCACCACCAACACCAACACCATCATCATCATCATCATCATCACCACCACCATCATCATCATCATCATCATCATCATCATCATAATCGTAATCAGCATCGTAATCAGCATCATCGTCACCACCACCACCCCACCATCATCACCACCAACACCAGCATTCACATCATCGTCATCATCATCATCATCACCATCAGCATCACCATCACCATCACCACCACCACCATCATAATCAGAATCATCATCATCATCATCATCATCATCAAAATCATCATCATCATCATCATCATCTGCATCATCAGCATCATTATCAGCATCGTAATATGCTTCATCGTCACCACCACCATCACCATCATCATTTCCACCACCATCAGCATCATCATCGTAATTATCGTCGTAATCAGCAGCATCATCACCACCACCACCATCATCATCATCATCATCAGTAACAGCAGCATCATCAGCATCATCAGTCACATCATCATCATCATCATCATCATCATCATCATCATCATCATCGTCATCATCACCAGCATCACCATCACCATCACCACCACCATCATAATCATCATCATCGTCATTATCTGCATCATCAGCATCATCATGATCTTCGTAATCAGCATCATCGTCATCACCACCATCACCATCATCATCATCATCACCATCATCATCATCATCATCATCGTAATCATCATCGTAATCAGCATCATCACCACCACCACCACCATCATCATCACCACCACCACCATCATCATCATCATCATCATCATCATCATCATCATCATCATCATCATCATCGTCATCAGCAGCAGCAGCGGAAGCAGCAACCCATCGTCATCGTAATTGTCATTGTCGTCGTCATCGTCATCGTCGTTGTCGTCGTCGGGTCGAGTCGAGGCGGGTCGAGGCGGGGGCGCCATGCCGCGCGGCGACGCCGCCGGAGTCCGAGTACCGAGGCTCGAGGAGCGAGGCTCGAGAATCGGGGCTCGAAGATCGAAGGCCGAGGTTTCCGGGCGCTCTCGGTCGGCTTCGGGCCCAGGAGCTCCCACGGGCCCCTTGGGGCGTCCGGGGACCTGTGGGGGACCGCCGGGGACCCCTGGGGACCTCTGGAGACATCTAGAGACCCAGGCCCCGCGGCTTTGTTCGATCCCAGCGCTCTCACGATTTAGCGCTCCCACGATTTCGGCGTCACGTGGTCAGCTTCGCGCCCTGGGGCCACCACAGAACGAACCGCGACCCGAAGATCCATGACGACCTGGTCTCCCACTCGACCCTCCCCTCCCCCTCCACCCTCTGGTGGGAGGTGGGAGGTAGGAGGAGGGCCCTCTGGGCCTCGTGAGGGGTGCTCTGGAGGCCATGGGGCCTCCCTGGAAATCCTGGGGGCACTGCGGGCAACACCTGACGTGGAGCCACTGAGAAACGACTCGGGAAGGAAAGCCAGCCCCCGGAGCAGGGGGCGGCCGAGAGGTGCAGGAACCTGCGAACTCCAAAAAAACAGATCCTGGCCAAGGACTCAACCACTGGCAGCCGTGAGTACCGCAGCTGTGACTACCGTCTTTGGTGGAGCTCCCTTTAGGGCCACGAAACATGTGAGGGGTGTGACGAATCCAGTGTGGGGCCACCATGCGGACCCCGCCGCTGAGGCCTTCGGTGGAGCTCGCTATGGGGTGACGAAACGTGAGGGGCGTGACGAATCGGGTTCGCGGCCGCCATGCGGACCCTGCGGCTGAGGCCTTCGGTGGAGGTCCCTATGGGGCCCCGAAACGTGTGAGGGGCGTGCCAAATCGGGTGCGCGGTCGCCATGCGGACCCTGCCGCTGAGGCCTGCAGTGGAGCTCCCTATGGGGCCAAGAAACGTGTGAATGGTGTGCCGAATCGGGTGCGTGGCCGCCATGCGAACCCTGCCGCTGGGGCCTTCGGTGGAGCTCGTCATAAGGCCACGAAACGTTTGAGGGGTGTGCCGAATCGGGTGCGTGGCCGCCAAGCGGACCCTGCCGCCAGGACCTTCGGTGGAGCTCCACGAAACGTGTAAGAGGTGTGCCGAATCGAGCGCGGGGCAGCCATGCCGACAATGCCGCTGGGGCCTTCGGTGGAGCACCCTATGAGGCCACGAAACGAGTGAGGGGCGTGCCGAATCGGGAGCGGGACCACCATGCGGACCCTGCCGCTGAGGCCTTCGGTGGAGCTCCCCGTGTGAAGGGTGTGCCGAATCGAGTGCAGGGCCGCCATGCGGACCCTGTCGCTGGGGCCTTCGGTGGAGCTTGCTATGGGCCACGCAACGTGAGAGAGGTTTGCCGAACAGAGTGCGGGGCCACCATGCGGACCCTGCCGCTGGGGCCTTCGGTGGAGCTCGCCATGGGGCCACGAAACGTGCAAGGGATGTGCCGAATCCAGTGCGGGGCCGCCATGCGGACCCTGCCGCTGAGGCCTTTGGTGGAGCTCGCGATGGGCCCCGAAACGTGTGAGGGGGGTGCCGAATCGGGTGCGGGGCCGCCATGCGGACCCTGCCGCTGGGGCCTTCGGTGGAGCTCCCTATGGAGCCACGAAGCGTGTGAGGGGTGTGTCGACACGGACATGCGGAGAGCAGAGGCAGGGACCGAGGAGGAAGGAACGCGGGGGGGCTGTTTCTTCAAAACGAGGACCAAACACCTTAGGATGGTCGGAAAACATCGAGACGCCAGATGCCTGGGCTGCGTGCCCCCGCCTCCCCTCCCGAGGAGGAGGAGGACGCCCAAAGAGCAGAGAAATCACAGGCAGCTGGCATGGACCCTCTTCCTCCCCCCTCTCCCGCTCGGCCTATCCCTCCCCCTCCTCCCCCCTTCCTCCCCCTCCTCCTCGTCCCCACGCTTCCCCCCCTTTCCCTCCTACCCATAATCGCGCCCTCAACAATCCTCCCAACCCCCCTCATCCTCCTCAAAAGAAGAACTCCTGCGCCTCCTCCTCCTCCTCCCTCCTCCTCCTCCTCCTCCTCCTCCCTCCTCCTTCCTCCCCGCGCATCATCATCATCTCATCATCATCATCATCATCATCATCATCATCATCACATCATCATCAATCATCATCATCACATCATCATCTCATCATCATCATCATCATCATCATCATCATCATCATCATCATCATCATCATCATCATCATCATCATCATCACATCATCATCATCATCATCATCATCATCATCATCATCATCATCATCATCAGCATCAGCATCATCATCATCAACAACAGCATCAACATCATCAACATCATCATTATCATCATCAGAAGCATCATCATCATCATCACAATCATCATGATCATCAGCAGCAGCATCATCATCATCAGCATCATCATCATCAGCAGCAGCATCGCCATCATCGTCAGCATCATCATCATCATCATCAGCATCATCATTATCATCATCATCATCATCATCATCATCATCATCATCATCATCATCATCATTGTCCTTGTCATTGTCAAAATCAGCAGCCAGATCCTCATCATCGCCACCATCATCATCATCATCATCATCATCATCATCATCATCATCGTCGTCAGCATCATCAACATCAGCATCATCATCATCAACATCATACTCCTCATAATCCCTATCATCAGCAGCATCAGCATCAGCATCATCACCATCTCAGCATCATCATCAGCATTATCGCCACCACCACCATCAACAGCATCAACATCAGCACCAGCATCATCATCATCATCATCATCATCATCATCATGATCATCATCATCATCATCAGCACCATCATCATCATTATCATCATCATTGTATCACTCATCACCATCGTCCTCAGCAAACTCATCAACAGCATCATCATCATCGTCATCGTCACCGCCGACACCACCACAATCAGCATCCGCACCATCATCGTCCGCAGCAGCACCAGCACCAGCATCACCAGCAGCATCAGCCTCGTCAGCATCATCATCAGCAGCAGGATGCTCGCCATTTTTATCATCATCATCGTCATCATCATCATCATCATCATCAGCAGCATCATCATCATCACAATCATCGTCGTCATCATCAGCATCGGCATGGCCATCATCATCATCATCTTCATACGTCACATCATCATGACCATCATCATCATCAGTAACAGAATCAACCTCATCAGCAGCTGTTGAAGCAGCAGCAGCATCGTCGTCATCAGCATCATCATCAACATCATTACCATCATCAGCATCATCATCATCATCGTCAACATCATATGCATTATCAGAATCATCAGCACCATCAGCATCAGTATCACCATCATCATCAGCAGCATCATCCTCAACATCACCATCATCAGCATCATCATCAGCATCATCATCGTCAGCATCATCATCATTAGTATCATCATCATCGCACATGATTGTCATCATCAGCAACATCATCTTCATCAGCAGCATCATCAGCATCATCAGCAGCATCGTCGTCATCGTCATCGTCATCCGCAGCATCATTATCAGCATCAGCAGCACCGTCATCACCATCTCATCAGCATCGTAGTCATCATCGTCATCAGCAACATCATCAGCAGCAGCATCATCACTAGCATCATCATCAGCAGCATCATCATCATCATCAGCATCATCATGGTCATCATTATCATCATCATCAGCATCAGCATCATCATCAGTATCATCATCAGTAGCATCATCAGCAGCATTAGCATCGTCACCATCGGCATTGCATTAGCAGCACCAGCATCATCATCATAATAATAAGCAGCATCAGCATCATCATCAACATACTCAGCATCATCATCTGCAGAAGCATCATCATCATCGTCATTCTCATCGTCGTCATCGGCAGCAGCAGCATCAGCCTCGACACCAGCATCAACAACAGCACCAGCACCAGCACCATCATCATCATCATCATCATCATCATCATCATAAGCATCAGCATCAGCATCAGCATCATCATCATCATCAGCATCATCATCATCGGTATCCTCACCATCATCAGCCTCTTTATCGTCAGCAGCAACATCGTCATCTTCACCATCAGCATCCGAATCATCATCAAAGTCCTCATCCTAAACATCAGCATTAGCAGCGTCAGAATCAGCAGCATCATCAGCATCACCATCACCATCATAATCAATATCATCGTCGTCGCCATCGTCATCATATCCGTCATCAACATCGTCGTCAACATCACCCTTATCGTCATCATCACCATCATCGTACCAACCATCATCAGAATCCCAAACATCATCAGATTCCGCATACATATAATCATCGGCATCACCACCATCATCAGCATCACCATCACCCTCGTCATCGTTCAACACTTGTATCAAACTCCGTATCCTGCTCCGTATCCGCCCTCCCACCTCCCTTCCGTTACACTCTTTCCAGCAGTCCATCCTCCCCGCCCTCCTCCTCATCTTCCCGTCTCCGCACTCCTCCTCTTCCTCCTCTGGGTCCTCCTCCTCCTCTTCCCTCCATATCCTTCTCCAGCCCTGTCCCCCCTAGATAACTCGCCCCATCGGGCATCCCCAGGAGCGTCGGTCGTGCGGACAAGGCGCTATGCCTGAGAATGCCTCGCCATCGATGTTCCTTAAGCGCAAAGTTAGCAACAGTTGCACGGGTGGAGGGTGTGGATTTCAAGATGGGGCGATTGTCTTAGCGCAGCGCCCGTTCATCGAACAGGCTTGTAACAGTTGTAAGGATGGGGCACCGGTGACTGTCAAAGGGTGTCTCTCGCCTTAGCGCCGCAAGCTTGCAACGATTACCCGCATGGAGGGAGGGTGTTCAACATAGGGCCCAATCTCGCCCCATCATCGCGCACATTCGTCTCAAGAGCTTGCAGCCGCTACAAGGATGGAGGCCGGGCCGTTATCAAAATGCAGCTATATCCTGGACGCCACGAAGTGAGCCTGCAATCCTTGCAACAGCGACAGTGCTACAGGGCGGGCCCTTTTCAAAGTGAGAAGCACGCCTTAAGGCCTCGCACATGGGAGCTACAAGCTTCTGGCGGCTACTTGGATGAAGGACAGCTCCTTCTGGAACTGGGGCTCTCGCTTGAGACGTCCTCACAAATGAAGACCAAGAACTGGAACATGCGTACCAGCTGCACATATGGAGGGCGGTCCCGTTCCAACATTGAACTCTCGCTTGCGATGTCCTGGAAGGCTGCGACCCGAAGTGTACACTGTGCAACATTCACGCAGGTGGGACGATCCCTTCCCAAAACGATGGTCTCGCTGGGCACCTGGATGACCGATGTGATCGAACCGCTTCGCACTCCTTACTACTTGCTAGAAGGGTGCAAGGCAAATCCCATCCGAAACTGTGCTCATCTGGACGGTGAGCCAATAGGGTGCTGGTCGTTCACGGGGATCGCAGTTGAAGTGAACACGAGGGCGTGTGGGGACGTATGAGGAGGAGACTCGGGACAGATGTGTTCCAGCATCGTTGATCCATGTTGGCTTCACTCTGGCCCTGCTGCTCCACCTCCTCGCATCCTCCTCCTCATCCTCCTCTTCCTCTTCCTCCTCCTCCTTCTCCTCCTCGTATCCTCCCGTGCACCCACCTCCTCCCCAATCCGTTCCCCTCATCCTCATTCTAGCACTCCTCCTCATCCGTACCAGATTCAAAAGGTTTGGTTCTCGACCTGCTGGTCCTGGCTTGTCGTACATCTTTTTGGTCGTCATCCTCCTCATCGTCATTGTCATCCTCACCATTCCTTGACCCTGCCCCCCCCCCCATCCGTTCCCCATCCCCCACTCATCATCGTCATCATCATCATCATCATCACCATCATCATCATCATCATCATCATCATCATCATCAGCAGCAGCATAAGCATCATCATCATCATCATCATCATCATCATCATCATCATCATCATCATCATCATCATCATTATCAGCATCATCATCATCATCATCATCATCATCATCATCATCATCATCATAATCATCACCGCCACTACCACCAACACCACCACCACTACCACCATCATCATCAGCACCATCCATCAGCATCATCATCCTCAACAGCATCCATCATCAGCATCAGCATCAGCAGCATCATCCTCATCAGCATCATCATCATCATCAGCAGCATCATCATACACGTCATCAGCAGCAGCAGCATCATCAGCATAATCAGCATCATCATCAGCAGCATCATCATCAGCATCCGCATCATAATCATCATCATCATCATCATCATCATCATCATCATCATCATCATCATCATCACTGTCACCATCAGCATCATCAGAATCACCATCATCATCGTCATCATCATCAGCAACAGCATAAGCATCAGCACCATCATGACCCTCAACCTCACCAGCATCATCATCATCATTATTATCATCATCATCGTCATCGTGTTCAGCATCATCACCATCAGCATGCTGCTCATCATTGTGGTCATCATCATCCTCATGCCATTCGTATTATTCCTCATTTCGTCGTCGTCGTCATACTCCTCCCCCTCCTCATCATCATCTCAAAGTCATCATCACCAGCATGACCACCGCCACCACCACCACCGTCATCATCATTATCATCATCATCATCATCATCATCATCATCATCATCATCATCATCATCATCATTATCATCATCATCATCATCATCATCAACATCATCATCATAATCATGAGAATCGTCATCATCATCATCAGAATCATCACCATCGTCGTCGTCGTCATCACCATCATCATCGTCAGCATCATCAGCACCATCACCATCAGCAGCAGCATCAGCAGCATCATCATCATCACCATCATCATCAACGTATTCGTCGGTGTTGTCGTCGTCGCCGGCATCGTCATCCACATCAGGATCATCAGTTTTACCATCCATCGTGATCACATATCATCATCAGGATCACCATCCTCAGCATCATCATCAGAATCACCATCATCAGCAGCATCATCAGCAGCATCAGCATTGGCGTCAGCATCAGCATCATGATCATCGCTGTTGTCATCGTCGTCATCGTCATCGTCATCATCGTAAGTGTATAAGTCATAGTCATCATCGTCACCGTCCGCATCATCAACATCATGAGCATCACCACCGCCACCACCACCATCATCATCATCATCATCATTATGCTCATCATCATCATCATCATCAGTAACAGCATCATCATCAGCAGCAGCAGCATTAGCATCGTCATCGTCATCATCATCATAATCATCATCATCATCATCATCATCATCATCATCAACAGCATATTCGTCATCAGCATCATCATCGTCCCCATCGTCGTCGTCGTCGTCCCTTCGTTCCTCTCTGCATCCGTCCTTTCCCCTCCGTCTCCTCGACCACTCTTTCCTTCCCCGATTGCAGGTGCTGGCGGGATGGCATCAAGCGCGCTGGGAAGGCATCAGGGACGATCACCAGGAAAGAGATGGATCAGCAGGAAGCGCACTAGAAATTGGATCCTGCTCCTCCAGCAGCGTCATCTCATCGACATGCCCGTTAGTTTTGGCCTTCGACTTCTTCTCCACTTTCTTAGAAGATGGAGCAGACGATGCAGCCGTCGATGCCTCTGGAACCTGTTGGGTGGTTACTCGGAAGATCTGATGCAACTCCCCATCAACACTAGTAAAACCACAGAATGTATAATTCGAGCCGGTACGAAATCCATTTCATAGGCTGCACGTTCTAGATTCCCTCAGGCGCGCAGTTGGTGCAATTCGTCGGTGGCACCCGATATCAAGGAACATTTGCATGCCCCGAGTACGGGTCGACATCGCGACTGTTCTAGCCTACACCAGAATGAACGGCTTTGGGATCAACGGCCATGGCGACGAGCGGCAATTGATCCTGAACGAGAAGACAAGCCATCAGCGTGAGCGGAATAGAGGTCCGCACGCCCCACAGGTCACGTCGTGTGACTTCGTACGATCAAACGGCGGCGTGCACTGAAAATACGTCCCCCTCCGCATCCCCCAACTCCTCCTCGCATTTGTAGGACACACTCACGCGTCGCAGACCCATGCGAACCAACAAAACCCGAGACCGCCCCAAGGGGGCCGCGGGACTCCTCAACAACGATCTCCCACCAAGACCCCCCCGAATAGACTCCGAGATGTTCCCAAGGGGCACCTGACAGTGCACGGTTTCCCCCGGGGCCGTAGGTGACCTGAGGGGGAGCAGGAGGAGGAGGAGGAGGAGGAGGAGGAGGAGGAGGAGGATAGGGATGAGAGGGAGGAGGGGGAGGGGGAGGAGGCAAGCGAGGTGCGCTCGCGTCATATCTGACATCCTACCCCTCCCTCCCATCCCTTACCATGGCGCAGATCCCCTCTCTACTCGCACACTCGGATGCCGAGCAAGGCAATGATCCCGAAAGGGTACGTGATGCATTGTAGAACACGGCGTGGCATGGCGTAGAAGAGCACCGCAAAGCGTAGTATCAACCTAGCATTGCATCGCATGCCGTGGCATGGCACGGGAAATGACGCCAGCGCTGCAGCGGGAGCACGAGTCGAAACGAGCGGAAACGCGGAAATGAGGCCAGCGCTACAGCGGGAGCACGATACGGAACGAGCGGCACCACGTCGGAATCGGCCCGGGAGGCCTCCCAGGCGCCGGAAGCAGAAAGTCTGTATTTTCAAACGAAAAATGTGTATTGGAATGGCCTGTTTTCGGCGCCGCCTCGGGACTCGATTTTCCGGCGCCGGCCGGAACCGGCTCCGGACCCGGCCCGGGCTCTGGCCCGGGCGCGGGCTCGGGCGTCCGGCCCGGGCGCTGGCTCGGGCGGCGGCCAGGGCAAAAGAAAAATGTGTATTGGAATGGGTTTTTGTTCGGCGCCGCCTCGGAACTCGATTTTCCGGCGGCGGCCGGAACCGGCTCCGGACCCGGCCCGAGCGCCGGCCTGGGCGCCGGCTCGGGCGTGCAGCCCGGGCGCCGGAAGAAGAGCATGGCGTAGCATGGCGTAGAAGAGCACCGCAAAGCGTAGTATCAACCTAGCATTGCATCGCATGCCGTGGCATGGCACGGGAAATGATGCCAGCGCTGCAGCGGGAGCACGATTCGGAACGAGTGGGGCCCGAAAATGAGGCCGGCGCCTCAGCGAGAGCAGCATTTTGGAAAAAATGCAAGCGAAAACCCAACTCCGGTGAAACCTGTGTGAAAAAACAATACGCGGGGGGGGGTCGGCTACTCCCATTCCATCATCAGGGGAAGAGGGAGAGTAGTATTCATACTGAGTAATTGTAGATCTGCAATGCTGGAGCTGAGGCAAAGTCGCCCTTTTGCTATTTTTCTCGAAAGTTCAAACAAAAAATCAAACAAAGTTCAAAAAGTTCAATTTTTTGGGCTGAGTTCAAAAAAAGTTCAAAAAAAGTTGAAACTTCGAAAAAAGTCCAAATAGAAAATTAAAAAAAAGTTCAAAAAAACAAAGTTTAATGTAATATTTGTTGTTATATATATATAACAAAAAATACATATATATATATATATAACAAAAAATGAATATATCCAAAAACTGTCCCGGAACATTCCCGACCCGAAACAAGTTCAAACAAAGTTCAAAAAAAGTTCTTTTTAAGTTCAAAAAAGTTCGAAGTTCAAGGAAAGTTCAGAAAAAAGTTCAAACCAAGTTCAAAAAAAGTTCAATTTTTTCTGTTGAAAAAAACGAAGTTCGAAAAAAGTTCCAAAAAAATGCAAAAAAAAATCAAAGTTCGAAAAAAGTTCAAACAGTTCTAAAAACTTCAAAAAAGATCAAAGGTCAAAAAAAATTCAAAAAACATTCAAAAACAACTCAAATTTCAAAAAATAAAAACAAAAAAAAACATGTTTTTAATACCAAAAAAAACGACCCAGAACTTGCCCGGAACTTTCCCAGATTTTTTTGGAACTTCATGAAAAAAAGCATCCGAGGGGCCGCTTTGCCTTGGAGCAGCATTACAATTGTCGATGGAGGAGGAGGAGGAGGAGAAGAAAGAGAAGGAGGAGGAGGAGGAGGAGGAGGAGGGGTCGCCTAAGCCCTTAGGAGAAACCCTCCACCTGACAGGCCCCACAAGCTTCACAAGGTGCACGACGACCAAGGCCCCAGGAACCCAAGAACACTGAAAAGCGATCAGCGTCTCCACGTTGTGGGCAATCCCAGCTTTCAAGAGTTTCGGCTTCTCCTCCTCCCCCTCCTCCTCCTCATCCTCCTCTGAGTCCACCCGTTCCTCCTCCCGACCTGATCAGCTGGAGCAGTGTTTCGCACACTTCCACTTGACACTGCTCGAGCTCGATTGATGATTGCTCACGCGCTGGACGGCGCATGGCTTGTGAGAGTGAGCACTCTGGTCTCAGATGAGCTCGTGAAAGCTCCAGAGAGCCTCAAGACGACACAGGATGGTCTAAAAAAGAACACAGGGTACCCGTGACGTTATCCCAAAACGACCCCAAGAGAGCTCGACAAGAGGGCCACAAAGCGAGCTTGTGTATGCGCCCAGTTGGCATCTTGACGGCCCCGAAGAGGGCAAAACGGCGTAACCTGCGTGCCCCCGAGAAACCACCAACTATCCCTGCAAATCACTCGAGCAGCGCATGCAAGAATTGGCGATCCACCCCCAGGCACGGCCCCCGAAACGTCCTTTGACACGCGCTCCCCCCCTGCCACGCCCGTGGCGCTTCCCCCGACATGCCACCCAGGGCGCGTCCCCTGGCATGACGTCCACCTCGCACGCTCCCTGGCCGGACCCCCGGCACGTCGTCTGACGAGTCCCCCCAGCTCGTTCCTCGGCACCACCCCCGGCACGTCCCCTCGCACGTCCCCGGGCGCGTCCGCTGGAACGTCCCCCTGGCACGTCCCCCTGGCACGTCCCATCCCGGCGCGTCCCCTCGACATGCCCGCTGGCACGTCCCCCTGCGCGTCCCCTCGCACGTCCCCCTGGCGCGTCCCCTGGCACGTCCCCCTGGCGCGTCCCCGGAACAAGCGGGAGGGCACGAGAGGCCCCTAGAGGCCAGGAACTCCATGCGCGCGCCATCGCAGAGCAATCATAAACAACAACTGATCAGCCTTTTTGGTTCTGAAAAGGCTTCCAAGACGGCTTCAGAGGCACGCAAGATCGCCCCAAATCAGAGGGCCTGAGGACAGCCCGAGAGGGCCCCAAGACGGCCCAAGAGGCAGGCGCCCAAGACGGCCTAAGAGGACCCCAACAGGGCCCCAAGAGGGGCCCAAGAGAGGTAACTCGAATTGATATGTCGAGCCTCCACCCCAAGAGGACCCCCGAGACCGGGACGCAAAAGGCTTCACACGTGTACTCCTCCTCCTCCTCCTCCTCCTCCTCCTCCTCCTCCTCCTCATCATCATCATCATCATCATCATCATCATCATCATCATCATCATCATCATCATCATCATCATCATCATCAGCATCATCATCATCAATATCATCATCATCATCATGATCATCATCATCATCATCAGCATCATCATCATCATCATCAGCATCAGCATCATCGTCATCATCATCATCATCATCATCCGCATCATCAGCGCATCAGCATCAGCATCAGCATCATCATCATCAGCATCATCATCGTCATCATCATCAGCATCATCAGCATCATCAACATCATCATCATCATAATCATAATCAGCAGCAGCATCTTCATTATCATCATCAGTATAATCATCGTCATCATCATCATCACCACCATCACCATCACCATCACCATCACCATCATCATCAACAGTAGCATCATACTCATCGTCTTCATCATCACCACCATCACCCTCATCCTTCTCCTCCTCATCATCATGATCATCAGCATCATCATCATCATCGTCACCATCACCATCACCATCACCATCATCATCATCATCATCATCATCATCAGCATCATCCTTCTCCCCTCTCTCCCCCTCAGATCCACATGCCGCCCTCATTCGTGGCTTCCTGATTTCTCATTCACCCTGCGCCACCCCGTCCTCTTCCTTCTGACCAGGCCCTGCAGAATCACCCGCGTACGCCATGATAGGCCCAACTACCAATCGGGCCATCCGATGTCGAGCTTCCTCGCCGGTGTCGTTTTTCCTCGCCGCGTCGATATTGGTTTGGGGGGTCGGCGGAACGGCGCAGGCCTCTTGAATCCGCGCGCCCATCGGACTGAGGCGCGGGTGGGATTTAGCCCTCCCCCCCCCCACTTCTCCCCTCCCCCCCAGAAGCCTCCGCCATTCCGCCGCCTGGCTGCGCCGTCGGCCCTCTTCGAGCCTCACGACGGCTCTAAGACGGCTGCCAAAACGAGCTCGACTGTCAGATCTTTCTGGCGACGCCTACCTGGCGCATGTCGGCTCAATGTCGGCCCATTCGGGGCCCCGTCTTGCCACAGACAGCTCCTGGGGCCTTCTAGAGCGCCTCTGGGGCCCAACTGCGCGTACAAACTGGGAACTTCAAACATGTCGCAAACCTAGGTGTTGTTTTATGTCTTGCAGGGGGGGGGTCTGGACGCCTCTTATAGCCGACATTCAGGCTCGTCTAGGCCATTTTAGGACATGCAGTTGTCGTCGCCGATTTGGGGCGTTTTCGAACTCAATGTTGGACGATTCTGGGCCCAACTGGGCCCCGGAAACGGAGCCACATCCGGTCCAGATCTGGGCAGCGTTCCGATGCAAATACGAACGGGGCTCGGGCCCACCATGGAGGTGCTCGCGCTTGAACTGTCCAGAGGCCCGCCAGGGCAGCCTCGGGCCCTTCTTGGATCATTTTCTGGCCCTTTTCAAAGCCATCTTCGGGGTCCCTCAGGGCGACTTTTGGGTCGGATTGGGGCTAGTTTTCCGCAGTTTTCTGGCTATCTCCGGCCTCCCGCTGTGGATAGAGAACAAGGATCAAGAGAGTCAGCGTCCACATCACTGATCCGTTTGTCAAGAATGACGGGCCGACGACCGATCGTCGAAAGAAACATCAATCGGTCACGCGGCATTAGAAAGCCCATCTGTGTTTGAATGGACGAGAAATAGAGCGCAGGGAAAAAGTACAAAACACACCTGTGGGGGGTCTTTCACCATTTTCGGAATACTGCCATCCCGTCTTGGCGCCGTCTTCGTCTCTCCCGGCGAAAACTGGAATGGGGGGGCTGTGAACGCGGAGCGTCCTGAGTACGAAAACGGACCAACTGTTCTGAAAGGGCGCCGTCGGAAGCACATTCAAGCCGGAGCGCGTCCGATAGGGGGCCACGGGAAACACCACGAGACCAGCCTGGCAAGGGGACCCGACCCTGTGCAGCTGCGCGCAGCGCAGGGCGCGGCTCCCCGTTGCGCGCTGCGCGCGCGGCGGGGGGCATGGAAGTCGGGGGGTGCTGGCAGGGTGCGCGGGAGAGGGCGCGCAGGCACGCGCTGGTCTCCCCACGGGGCGCGCTCCGCGTGCGGAGTGCGCCGCACTCGGCGGGGCGACCTCACGAGGGCGCCCTCGCAGGCGCAGCACTTGGGGGCTGCCTCCGCGGCACGACCCGCGTGCTGAGATGCTGCAACGGACGGGGTGACGCTGCGCGGGCACCCTCGCTGGTGCCGCAGGTGCACCTCTCGACGGGGCACGATCCGCGCGAGGTGTGTGCCGACAGGGGCGCGGGAGCCTGGATCTGCGTGCACGGCTCCCTCCGCTGGACCCGCCCAAGATCTCGGGGGCGCGGCGGCGCTCCGCTGACCCCTCGGGAGCGCAGCATGCTCGCGACAGTTGCACGAGTGGCCGTGTCCAGGCACGCTGAGGTCCCATGAGAAGCTGCGCAGAGCACTGCTCGCCCGGAGCCCCTGGGGGGGCGAGGGGCACTGGCGGCAGCGGCACGCCTGGCGGCACCTGGGGAAGGTGGGGCCGAGGTCGGGGCCTGCCGGCCTTGGGGCCCTCCGGTGCCCTCGTAGGCTCTCGTGGAGCCGTCCTGGAGCCTCCTTGTGATGTGTCGGAGAGCCCGTGGGCAGTCTTGCGCCGTCTTCGGGCCTTCTCGGGCAGCCGCGCGGGCCAGCAGTGGTGCGGGACGGGGAAGAGAGAGGAGCAGGGCAGCGGAAGAGGACGACGTAAAGGGGGGTCAGAGAACCCATCCCCTACACCTCCTCGTGCCCCATACCGACTCCTCCTTGTCCCTCCTACCCCCCTGCCTCCGTCAACTCGCTTCGTGCCTCCCCCCATCCACCCTCCGCGCTCCTTCTCGTCCCTCCTTCCTCCGCAATCCGCCCCCTCCACGTCATCCTCCTCGCATGCCTCCTACCCTGCCCAGGGCCTTCGAAGATATCTTGCGCCTACGAGTGGCCAGGCATTTGCGACGAAGGCAGAGATGGAGGATAAGGAGAGAGGAGGGAGGGACGAGGCGGGAGGAGGGAGGAGGAGGAGGAGGAGGAGGAGGAGGAGAAGGAGGAGCAGGGATGAGGAGGAAGGAGGAGGGAGGAGGAGGAGGAAGAGGAAGAGGGAGGAGGGGGGCGAACGAAGAAAAATGAGGGAGGACGGGGAGGGGTCAAAAGAGAGAACGACGCTTCCAGTGAGGAAGCAAACCAGGCAGATGAGAGTGACGAACAACCTGCGCAGAATGACGCTTCACGAAGACGCCAAGGTGATTGTGGCATATGCACATAAAGATACAGAAGCACGCTACAGTCATAGATAGCCATTGAGTACACAACGAGCAAAGAGAGACGGGTAGACGTACAGACAGACACACAAGCAGACAGGACAGATAGAGGCAGAGACAGAAACATAGAGAGGGAAAGAGAGAGATGGAGAGAGAGAGAGAGGACTGGATGCTCTGGGCGACAGTCGGGGCGATCGGGGCGGCTGCAGTTGAGCATGTGACAGGTGCGTGGTAGGAGCGAGTACGAGTGTTTACTCGCAACTTCCGTGGCACACTCCTCGACCTCGCGGCTGTCGCCCCCGTGCGGAGCGTCTGCCAGTGGGCAAGCAGGTGTGGAAAGAAGAGCGCATGCGAGAGCGGCCTCGTAATCCGCATCATCATCCTCGTTTTCGCGGTCGTCGTCCAGCGACACCGTGGCGAAGAGGGACTTGGACTTCACGGCACCCTCAGAAGCGAATCGCATTCCCGGTTTCAGGAAGCAGCAGCAGCAGGCGGAGAGGAGCGAGAAGGGAGGAGATACGCAGGAGGAGGGCGAGGAGAAGAACAAACAAGGCCCACTGATTGCGTCACGGTATCCGTTTGCATGCACTCTGGTGCGGATGAACGGGCTTATATTGAAACACCCACATGCAAGAATAAAGGGGATGAGGAGGAGGAGGAAGAGAAGGAGAGAAAGATGGAGAGATGGAGCGGGCGGACTAGGCATACACAAGGCCAAACAGCATAACGCAGTGGCCGTGGTGAGCCCCGTTACCCGCCAAAGACGCCACACTCTCTCATCTCACGTCGCATCGTCGCCCGCCACCCCCCCCCCCCTCCCCTTACATGCCAATACATGCAACGCCCCGCTCGTCTCCAATGTAAAAGCCCTGTGCCCATCATCTCCCCCTGTTGTCCATCCCGTCCCTCTTCCCCCACCCCCCGCTCCCTAATACATTCCTCAATGCCCACGCTTCGACATCCTACCTCCACCTACTCCCCACATTCTCCCACACATCTCCCGATTATCAACTACTCGTCGGGGCCCACTCCTCATCCTCGTCATCCATCCTCATCCTCCTCCTCCTCCCCCTCCCTCCTCCTCCTCCTCCTCCTCCTCCTCCTCATCCTGCCCCTCCTCCTCGCCCTCTCCCTCCCCCTGATTGTCATCCTCATCTTCTCGTTCCTCATCCTCCTACTCCTCCTCCTACTCATCCTCCTCCTCATCATCACCAGCATCATCAGCAACAGAGCATTATCATGAGCAGTACAATTACTCTTAGTAGTATGATAAGCCTTACTAATAATATTGTAAGAACTAGTAGTGATAAAATAATGTACATTAAGAGTAGTACTAGTTCCAGCATGGGTCATATAAGTATTAACCGTACTAGCCGTAGTAGAAGTACGAGTGGTAAGAATAGTAGTGGTAATACTAATGGTGGTATACCATGAATTAAGTTTTAATACTACGAGTGGTGTTATGCTATTTTATCGTATACTGTGATAGTGGTATCGTGATCGCTAGTACGATTAGAATTGTTAGTGGTGTGAGTATTACCGGTAGTATCAATCGTATTAGTTGTATTACGGTTTTTAGTACTAGTACAAAATTATGATTACTACCATTGCGATTATAAGTATTAGGTGTATTAGTACGGTTATCAGTATGAGTATGAGTTGTCTTCGCATTATGATGATTAATAGTATGGATCGTGTTCTCCTTCGTCAAAAAATGAGCAACAACATCCTCGTCCTCATCAAATTCCTTCTCATGATCATACTCATCATCCTCCTCCTCTCCCTCCCCGTCCAACTAATTCTAATCCTCGCCATCAGCATGATCGTCATCATCGTCATAGTCAGCATCATCAGCATCATCCTCAACAGCATCATCACCATCAGCATCATCAAGAGCATCAGCATCATCAACATCGTCATCGTCAGCATCATCATCAGCATCATCAGCAGCATCACCATCATCGTCAGCATCAGCATCAGCATCAGCATCATCATAACCATCGCGAAAGGCATCATGGTCAGCATCATCATTGTCATCATGATCATCAGCATCGTCATCATCATCAGCATGATCATCATCATAATCAGCATCATCAGCATCGTTGTAATCATCATCATCATTATCACCACCACCATCATCATCATCATTATCATCACTATCATCATTCTCAGCATCGCCATCAACATCATCATCGTCATCGTCGTCATCATCATCCTCATCGTCGGCATCATCAGCAGCAGCATATGTATAATCATCAAAATGGTGATCATTAGTACCAGCATCATCATCATCGTCGTAATCATCAGCATCATCATCATCATCATCATCATCATCATCATCATATGACTCATCCTTCAAACTCCCAGTCGTGTTCCAAAGTTCCTCGTCATTCAGCAGCATCCTCATCCAACGGAACAGCATCATCCGCATCATGATAGCAGGCACGGTTCCGATCAACCTGAACAAGAGCGCCATCAACCTCACCATCGGCAGTATAAGAACCAACCACACCGTTTCATCAGCATTATCATAGTCCTCGTCAGCATTGCAAATCTCATCAACGCACTCATGTTCGTGATCTGCACAGCCCTGACAATCCTTCCTTCCCTCATGTTCAGATCTGCAAACACTCAGCATCCACGTATTCGAAAATTGCCCTTCGCTCGTGATCAACATTATCAGCATCAGCATCAGCATCACCATCATCACCATCCATCATCATCCCCTTACTCCTCCTCACCTGATTCCCACCCATATGCCTCAACTTCCTCATCCTCTCATAGACCCTCCTACTCAGCGTCCTCCGTCACCTTCTCCTACGCGTCCTCCTCCTGTCACCCATCCCCCGCCCCATCACTCATCCATCCCCCAGTCAGGATGTAGCGCCTGCCCGCTCGAGGCTGACACCGGAGCGTTCGGTTTACTCCTCTCTCCCGTCCTCCCGTCCAGCGCTGGCGGACAGTCTGCCAGAGCCGTCGCAGCAAGGACGCGGCTCCTCGCGAAAAGGAGGCTGCATCCGACGCTACCGCCGCCAGCTGTGAAGGCACACACTCATGCTGCTTCCAGCCTATCCATCGCTGTGCCATTTGCTCGGTGCGCGTCGCTCCTCTTCCCCCCGTTCCGCTTCTCCTCCTCCTCCTCCCCCTCCTCCTCCTCCTCCTCCTCCTCCTCCTCCTCAACCTCACCTCTTCCTCCCTCCTCCTCCTCCTCCTCCTCCTCCTCCTCCTCCTCCTCCTCCTGCTGCCCCGTCCCCCCATGACCTCCTCCCCTTATATTCATCCCTTCTCCCTCCCTCCCCACCTTCTCCTCCTCCTTCTCCTCCTCCTCCAAGATCTGTCCCTCATGCTCACCATTGTCATCATCATCATCATCATCATCATCATCATCATCATCATCATCATCATCATCATCATCAGCATCATCATCATCATCATCATCATCATCATCATCATCATCATCATCATCATCATCATCATCATCATCATCATCATCATCATCATCAGCATCAGCATCAGCATCAGCATCAGCATCAGCATCAGCATCATCATCATCGTCGTCATCATCATCATCACCACCACGACCACCACCATTATCATCATCATCACCATCATCATCATCATCATCATCATCAACCTCACTATCATCATCGTAATCGTTATCCTCGTCATCATCATCATAATCATCAGCAGCAGCAGCATCGTATTGTTCAGCAGCATCATCATCATCAGCAGCAGCATCATCATCAGCATCAGCATCACCATCGTCATCGCCGGCGTCGCCATCGTCATCATCATCATCAGCATCATCATCAGCAGCAGCAGTGGCAGCAGCAGCATCAGCATCAGAATCAGCATCAGCAGCATCAGCATCATCATTACCATCACCATCAGCAGTATCATCATCGTCATCGTCATCGTCATTATCATTATCGCCAACGTCATCGTCGTCATCACCATCATCATCATCAGCAGCATCCCCCTACTCCACCTCTCGGCATCATCTTGCACATCCTCCTAACCATCATCCCGCCATCGTCTCCCCGTCTGCGCCTGCTTCTCTCCCTCCAGCCACCCCCCCCCTACTCCCTTTTCCTCTAATGCGTGTTCCCGCTCCCCCACCTCCTTTGTTCCTACCCATCCCCCATTCAGCCTGCAACTGCGACACCAGCACATGGCCTACTTTAGCCCGTCCCTCCTCCATCCCTCCCGCCCTCCCCCTCCTCTTTCCATCCTCCTCATCCTCATCCTCCTCATCCTCCTCTTCCTCCCCCTCCTCCTCATCCTCCTCCTCCTCCTCCTCCTCCTCCTCCTCCTCCTCCTCCTCCTCTTCCTCATCCTCATCCTCATCCTCCAACGACGAGAAACGACGACGACGACGAATCATCAGCAGCATCACCACAATCATCACCCTCATCATCATCCTTCCCACCATCCTCATCGTCATCATCTTCAACACCAACCAACTAATCATCATCATCAGCAGCATCATCATCATTAGCGCATCAGCATCATCATCATCATCATCATCATCATCATCATCATCATCATCATCATCATCATCATCATCATCATCATCATCATCATCGCCGTCGTCATCATCGTCAGCATCAGCAGCAGCATCATAATCATCATTGTCAACATTATCATCCTCATGAGCATAGATATCATCATCAGCAGCATCATCAGCATCATCAGCATTATCAGCATCATCAGCATCATCAGCATCATCAGCATCATCAGCATCAGTATCACTATCATCGTCGGCATCATCAGCAGCAGCAGATGTATCATCAGCAGAATGGTGATCATTAGTACCACAATCATCATCATCATCATCATCGTCATCATCATCAGCATCATCATCGTACTCGTCATCACCGTCATCAAAATCAATATCATCAACAGCATCAGCATCACCATCAGCATCAGCATCATCACCATCTTACATCAGCAACATCAGCAGCATAAATACCATCTTCACAATCATCATCAGCAGCAGTATCATTAACATCATCATCATCAGCAGCAGCATCATCAGCATCGTCATCATCGGAATCATCGTTGTCCTAAGTATCAGAATCGTAATCATCATAGTGCTTGCCAACTCATCACCATCGTAACAGCTTCATTATCATCACCATCATCATCACCATTATCAATATCGTCGTCATCATCAGCATCATCATTATCACTAGCAGTATCATTATCATCATCGTCGTCATCGTTCTCATCGTCATCGTAGTCATCATCACTAGCATCATCATCATCACCACCACCATCATCAGCAGCATGAGCATCATCATCAGCATCATAATCATCATCATAGTCATCATCAGCATCAGCATCAGCATCATCATCGGCATCGTCATTCTTCCAATACTCTACTCTTCCTGCTCCTCCTCCTCCTCATCATCATCATCATCATCATTATCATCATCATCATCAGCATCATCATCAGCATCATCATCATCACTATCGTCATCACAAAGATGGTCACCCTCCCACTTGCACTCTCGCACCCCCCCCTGGCGGGACCTTCACCACCGCCGCGGCCGTGCTCCTCGTGCCGCTGGCGGGCGCCTTCGCCTGCGCGGCCGCCGGCTTCGCCTGGGGCACGATGACGGGCGCCTGCCGGAGCACGCCAACGCCGACGCCGATCTTGGGCCGAGCACCAGCTGGGCCAGGACGGGTGCCGGAGAACGCCCAGGCCCTCGAGGGAGCCGACGCCCGCTCGGTGCGGATTCCGGGGGGCCACGAAACGCTGTCCTGGGTGGCGTTGGCGCATGCGGCCTGTGCCACTGGAGCCTTCGGTAGAGCTCCCTCTGGCCACGAAACGCTGTCCTGGGCGTGTGAAACGCAGGGAGGTGACGAAGTGGATGGGAGAAGGGAGGAGGGGGAGGAGGAGGAGGAGAACAGAGGAGAGGAGAGGAGAGGAGAGGAGAGGAGAGGAGAGGAGAGGAGAGAGAGGAGAGGAGAGGAGAGGAGAGGGAGAGGTGATGATGACGATGACGACGATGACAATGACGATGAAAAAGGCGGATGGGAAGAGGGAGGAGAGGAGGAGGGGAGGAGGAGGAGGAGGAGGAGGAGGAGGAGGAGAGGAGAGGAGAGGAGAGGAGAGGAGAAGAGAGAGGAGAGGAGAGGAGAGGAGAGGAGAGGAGAGGAGAGGAGAGAGAGAGAGGAGGAGAGGAGGAGAGGAGAGGAGAGGATAGGAGAGGAGAGGAGAGGAGAGGAGAGGAGAGGAAGGGAGAGGAGAGGGAGAGGAGAGGAGAGGAGAGGAGAGGAGAGGAGAGGAGAGGAGAGGAGAGGAGAGGAGAGAGAGGAGAGGAGAGGAGAGGAGAGGAGAGGAGAGGAGAGGAGAGG
>CAUYUJ010015519.1:221152-233652 GCA_963575745.1 Prorocentrum cordatum
CTCCACCTCAGAGATTCCGAATGGGAGGTCTTGAGCAATGTCGCCTGCACCGCTTGCCGTTCGGGGTCTCTGCGCGATCTGACCATCCTCTGTTTTATTAAGAGTATGTTTACCTGTAGTGCTGTACGATTGGTATTAGTACTCCTCGTCTGTATATTATGTTTCATCATGATCAAAGTCAGCATCCTATACCATCATGATCGGAATCATCATCATCATCATCATCATCATCATCATCATCATCATCATCGTCATCATCATCATCAGCAGCCACAGCAGCAGCATTATCCGCATCACCAGAATCACCACCACCATGATCATCATCATCACCATCATCAGCCGCACCACAATCAACATCAAAATCGTTATCACAAACACCAACTCTCTATCATAGTCATCATGTTCTCAATCACCATCACCATCATAACCCGTCTCATTATCCACCACCATCATGTCCATCAACAGCATCGCCATTATCAGCATAAGCGAAATCCGTACCATCCACATCACCATCATGATCATCATCATCATCATCATCACCATCATCACCGCCGTGATCGTCATCACCATCATCACCAGCAACAGCATCGTCATCATCATCGTGGTCACCGTCTCCATCGTCACCGTCATCGTCGTAAGCCTCATAATCAACAGCATCATCATCACCATCACCTGTAATACGACCATCATCAGCATCATCAGCACCATCGCCAGCAGCAACAACATACCTATCATCTTCATCATCATCATCATCATCATCATCATCATCATCATCATGATCATCATCATCATCATCATCATCATCATCATCATCAGCAGCATGATCGTCGTGTCGTCTTCATCAGCAGTCAAGCAGTGGAACCGCGCCGCACGGCGCATCGGCAAAAGAGCACAGGGCGAGTGTCAACAGCTGTGCTACACAAGCTCCACTTGGTGGCCGCGCTGGCGACCGAGGCAAAATTCGAGCCCGAGCAAAAGGCTTGCGCTCGGCGTGGCCCCCGAAATCGCCCACGGGAAACCCACGGATCACCTCATGCACGCCCTGCAGGCTCCCGCGGGGCCCTCCCGAACGGGACCCCGGCGAGCCACGGGGCCTGCAGGAGGACATCCATGCGCTCGCGCAGGCAGGCAGGGAAACGGGCGGGAGCGAAAAGGAGGAAAGGAGGAAACGGCGCCACAGGGTCTGCATGAGGCAGGAGGCGGGAGCGAAAGGAGGAAAAACGAGGGCAGGGGGAAGACGGAGGGGCTGACCGATATATGTGTTGAATACGCAGGCTCTCAGAAAGCAGATGTCTCGGCAATGCTTCTCCACCCTACTCTGCTGTAGACCGGACCGAGCTCAGCGTGCATAGATGTGCCAGAGGTCGAGCAAGCTTGCATAGCGTGCGCGTGCATTACACGTACCCATGTCAGTCTGGGGCGGCCTCGTGCTCGTCTGCCGTGCAGGACGGGAGGATCAAGGCTCCCGGAGGCAAAAACAGCATCGCGAATTGTTGAGTGCGACCTGCTAACAATATTCCCAAACAAGTCAGACTGCCTCATGAAAATGTGGCTGCTCAGGCGGTGTTGTTTGTTGCCGCACGCTTTCGTTGGATGCGTTGGAGATCGTGGAATGAAGGATCTTCAGAATGATGCGAGAACATTGCGCCTAAAACGCGTTAAGTGTGTTCCTCTCTGCTGTCCGCGGACACAGAGCCTCGATGCTGTACGTGAGCCTGGAAATAACGCATACATTGAACAACCAAATATTCCTTCTCTGACTAATGTTCGCGTGGGTCCACACCAGGTTCATTTATCCGAGGCCCCCCTGGCCTCTGCCAGTCTGCGCGCCAGAGACGCGCCCGCGTTGCAGTCAGCATTCAAGAGGCCTCTAAGATACAAAGCGGAACTCGTAGGGTTAACTGGGTCCCCCAGTGGATGTGAGCACTTGCGCTGAATGACAAACTTACACATTCATAGTTGTTTCGCCAGTTGGGTTCCAGGCCATACTTCCACGCATGTTGGACAAGCGTGCGTAAGAAAAGCTGCAAACGAGGGATGTCGTCCGATATCAAAGCTGCGTCGTCCGCAGACGCCACGTCTAAACCTGTTCGCCCTTCAGCAAGCGTGTCATAATCCTCAGAATCATAATCCTCATCGTAATAATGATCCTCATCGTCATCAGCTTAGTCCTCACCGTCATCATTTGCATCATCACCCTTACCATCATCAACCACTAATCTCCAGCCATTCATCACCAAGCACTAACGATCAACCTTCAATCATCAGTAAAAGAATCAGCATGCATCATCATAATCATCAACAGCAGCATGATCAGCTCATCATCATCATCATCATCATCATCATCATCATCATCATCATCATCATCATCATCATCATCATCATCATCATCATCATCATCATCATCATCATCATCATCATCTCATCATCATCAGCATCAGCAGCAGCAGCAGCATCACTATCATCAACTTCATCATCATCAGCAGCAGCATCACTATGGTCTTCACTCCTCATCATCATCCTCCTTCTCCTCTTCCCCGTCGTCCGTCGTCTCCTCCCTGCCTTCTTCGCAGCTCCTTCCCTCCTCCCCCTCCTCCCACTTCTGCCATCGATCCTGCTCCTCCTCTTCCTCCGATTCCTCCTCCGCATCCTCCGCATCCTCCTCCTACTCCTCAGCATCCTCCTCCTCCTCTTCCTCCTCCTCCCTCCTTCCATCCCTCCCTCCCTCCCTCACTCACTCACCCACTCCTTCTCCTCCTCCTCCTCTACCTCCTCTTCCTCCTTCTCCACCTCCTCCTCCTCCTCCTCCCCCTCCTCCTCATGTTCCTCCTGCTGAGGAGGCGTCAGCACGCCATCGCGAGCACCTGCTCGTACTCGGTCTCGAGCTCCTTCTGCTTTGCCTTCCTCTCCGTTGCGAGCTTCTTGGCAGTGTTGGCGGCCTGGGCAGGCGTCTCACCCCGAATGGCCCTCGGCCTTCCCAACTGCGGGAGGGGGAGGGAAAGGGGAGGGAAACGGTCGACCACGCCTTTCTCACCATCCCACTTTTGCTCGCACCTATTCCTCCCTGCTCATCCTCCTCCTCCTCGCCCTCCTCCTCCTCCTCCTCCTCCTCCTCCTCCTCCTCTTCCTATTCCTCTTCCTCCTCCTCCTGCTGCTTCCCCCCTCATTGTCCTCTTCCATATTCGGTCCCGCCCTCGTCTCCTGATCATCCCGCTGAAGAAGTCGACCGGCCCACGTAGCAGAATCTGCAAGATCGAGAAAGTCTGACCCGGTGCCGAGCCCAGAAGCCTCTGAACGTATAATGGCGTTGCCACTCAGATGGTCCGAACCTCTTGCACTTCGGAGAACGAGGCTCATGGACCAGAACAACATATCTTTGCCCAGGTACCCAGGGAAATACCCAACGTGCCCACTACCGTGCCATAGGCACTGAGTTGAGTGTCCTCACGTTCCTTCGGGTTCTCCGTACTGGTTATGGCACATACTATGTAGAGGGCGGCCCAGGGCCCTGAGCCACGGGCGCTCTCGGAGCGGCCCACGTGATTTTTTGAAGGCCCCGGGCGCGCGTCTGGGATCCCATACGTCCAACATGTCCTTAGGTTCGGGGGCGGCCGAGAGGGGGGCGTCCAACAGGGGGGGCACGAATCATGGCTGGCGGCACGTGCGCGGCCAAGGGGGGGGGGCCAGGGACGCAATGAGATGAAAGAGGCGCCATGAAAGTTTAGGAAGTATCATTGCCCACGCCATGATATCCACCCCCCCCTAGTCATCACCCCCCTCTTGGCCGCCCCCCTTAGGTCTCTGGGCCCGCCCAAGGGCCCTCTTGGGCACATCTTGGAGCGTCCTCGAGGCCCTGGGAGCCAGCCCGAGAGGCCAAACGTCAGTGACAACCTTCCGTACGTTTTCTTATGATTTGACCATACTCGCCCGTTCGGTCGCCCGAGACGGCCCACGAGGCCGTCAAAATCGCCACAAGACGGCCTCCAAACCCCCAGAAAATGCCCAGGAAACCCCCAAGAGGGTACCAAAAAGGGATCAAGAGAGAGAAAACGAGAGAGATAATAAATTATTCACTGCGTGGAGGTCCCCATATGTGCATCTACTCGCATGGACCTGTCCGCCGTGAATGTCTAGGCGCAAGAGCTTTCGAATATTAACGGGCTTCAGTTGTGACGGTCTGGACATCAATCTAACTGCGAATGAATTGGAGTGTGAATGAGCCTCAGTAGTACGAGCGCGTCTCTGTGCATGAGCCTGGGGCCTCCTGGGGCCTCCTGAAACCTACTGGGGCTTCCTGGGGTCTCCAGGAGCCTCTTGGGACCTCCTGGGACCTCCTAGGAAGGTTTCGTGCCCCAGGGGAGGCGCAATCTATAGCAACAGACGTACATAAAACATTGCGGATTAGAGCCACAGGAGAAGGGCAATCTATAGGAACACGCGTAAAACACCAAGGACTCGTGCCCCAGGAGAGGCCCAATACATAGGAACATGAGTAAAATATTTAGGATTGTGTACACAGGAGAAGGACCATCTATAGAAACATACGTAGAACATCAAAGAATCGTGCTCCAGGTGAGGCCCAATCGATAGGAGCATACGTAAAACACATGGGATTGGAGCCACTCCTGTTGCCTTCTGAGGCCTCCTGCTCCTGGGGCCTCTCGGGGCCTCCTGTTGCCTTCCGAGGCCTCCTGGCGCTTCCTGTTGCCTCCTGTGTTTCCTGAGGCCTTCTGGAGCTTCCTGGGGCCTCCTGGAGCCTCTTGGGACATCCTGTGGCCTCTTGAGTCTTTCTGTGGCCTCCTGATGCCTCCTGGGACCTCATGTGGTCTCCTGGAGCCTCCTGGAGCCTGTTGGAGCCTCCTGTGGCATCCTGAGAAGAATCTGCGCCCACGAGCCTGGCCACCAAAACTAGCAAACCGATCGAGACATCCTCAAAATCTGGCCCACCTGGGGGGTGAAAATGAGCGCCTCGCTCGAGACATCCTCCAAATCTGCTCCGAAAGCGAAGGATGTTGGGCACAGAAACAAGCAAACCGCCTGAGACATCCCCACAAAATGGCCGCGAACGAGCCCGTGCAACCACCCCTGGCGGCTCCCCTTAGGGGTGCTGAAATGAGCGCCTCGCTCGAGACATCCTCCAAATCTGCTCCGAAAGCGAAGGATGTTGGGCACAGAAACAGGCAAACCGCCTGAGACATCCCCACAAAATGGCCGCGAACGAGCCCGTGCAACCACCCCTGGCGGCTCCCCTTAGGGGTGCTGAAATGAGCGCCTCGCTCGAGACATCCTCCAAATCTGCTCCGAAAGCGAAGGATGTTGGGCACAGAAACAGGCAAACCGCCTGAGACATCCCCACAAAATGGCCGCGAACGAGCCCGTGCAACCACCCCTGGCGGCTCCCCTTAGGGGTGCTGAAATGAGCGCCTCGCTCGAGACATCCTCCAAATCTGCTCCGAAAGCGAAGGATGTTGGGCACAGAAACAGGCAAACCGCCTGAGACATCCCCACAAAATGGCCGCGAACGAGCCCGTGCAACCACCCCTGGCGGCTCCCCTTAGGGGTGCTGAAATGAGCGCCTCGCTCGAGACATCCTCCAAATCTGCTCCGAAAGCGAAGGATGTTGGGCACAGAAACAGGCAAACCGCCTGAGACATCCCCACAAAATGGCCGCGAACGAGCCCGTGCAACCACCCCTGGCGGCTCCCCTTAGGGGTGCTGAGTATGAGTAAGTCTGTGTATGAGTAAGTCTGTGTATGTGTACGTCTGGGTATGACTAATACTGTGTATGAGTAAGTCTGTGTATGAGTAAGTCTGTATATGAGTATGTCTGAGTGTGAGTAAGTCTGAGTATGAGTAGGTCTGAGTATGAGTAAGTCTGAGTATGAGTAAGTCTGTGTATGAGCAAGTCTGAGTATGTCCGACAGGAGGGGAGGAGAAAAGAGGAGGAGGAAGGAGAAGGAGTAGGAGGCGTCCAAGTAATAACAAGAACCCCATCTTAGGATATGGGGAAAAAGAAAGAGGAAGAGAGACCAACACCGGACAGCTCGCCCCTTGGCCCACCGCCAGCCCCACGCCAAGGGGCGAGCATATATACGGGCGCAGCACCGCGCTGGATGCGTAGCCCTCGGCTGACAGCCCGTGCGTGGCACATGGTGCTGCTTGGTTACGTTCGGAAAATATCCTCACCACCCTGGCTTAAAACTTCCAGCACCATACCTCACAACCCGCGCTTAAAACTACCAGCGAAATGTCCTCACGCCCGTGGTCACAAGCTGTCAGCGAAATATCCTCAACCCCCTGGCCTAAAGCTGTCAGCGAAATACCCTCACCCCTGAACTTACAACTGCCAGCGAACTACCCTCACCCCCAGGCCAAAAAAATGCCAGCGAAATATCTTCAACACCCTGACTGAAACCTGCCAGCGGAATATCCTCAACGCCCTCGCATAAAGCTGTCTGCGAAATATCCTCACCCACTGGCCCAACCAGCGAATATCCTTACACCCTTCGCTTAAAACTGCCAGCGGAATATCCTCACCCCCTGGCCGAAAACTGCCAGAAAAATATCCTCAACCCCTGGCCCAAAACTGCCAGCGAAATATCCTCAACCCCCTGGCCTAACTGCCAGCGAAATATCCTCAACCCCATCGCCTAAAACTTCCAGCGAAATCTCCTCACACCCCCTGGCCTAAAACTGCCAGCGAAATGTCCTCAACCCCCTGGCCTAAAATTGCCAGCGAAATATCCTCAAACCCCTGACTTAAAGCCGCCAGCTAAATATCCTCCACCCCTGGCCTAAACTGCAAGCGACATATCATCAACCCACTGACTCAAAAATGCCAGCGAAATATCCGCATACCCCTCGCTTAAAAAAGCCAACGAAATATCCTCACCCCCTAGCCTACAACTGCCAGCGAAATATCATCAACCCCCTGACTGAAAACTGCCAGCGAAATATGATCAACCCCTGAACTTACACTGCAAGCGAAGTATCCTCAACCCCCTGGCCTAAACTGACAGCGAAATATCCTCAACCCCTTGACTCAAAACTGCCAGTGAAATATCCTCAACCCTGTGGCCTAAAACTGCCAGCGGAATATCCTCACACCACTCGCATAAAGCTGTCTGCGAAATATCCTCACCCCCCAGACTTCAAGACTGCCAGCGAAATATCCTCAACCCCCTGATATAAAGACTGCCAGCGAAATATCAACACCGCCTAGCCTACAACTGCCAGCGAAATATCCTCAACCCCCTGGCCTAAAACTGCCAGCGAAATATCCTCAACCCCCTGATATGAAGACTGCCAGCGAAATATCAACACCCCCTAGCCTACAACTGCCAGCGAAATATCCTCAAGCCCCTGGCCTAAAACTGCCAGCGAGATATCCTGACATCCCTAGCTGAAAACTGCCAACGAAGTATCCTCACCCCATGGCCTAAAACTGCCAGCGAGTTATCATCAACCCCTTGGCCTAAAACTGCCAGCAACATAACCTCAACACCCTGGCCTCAAACTGCCAGCGAAATATCCTACACCCCCTGGCCTAAAACTGCCAGCGAAATGTCCTCAACCCCCTGACTCAAAACTGCCAACCAAAAAATATCCTACCACCCCTCGCTGAAAACTGCGAGCGAAATATCCTCGCCCCCTGGCCTAAAACTGACCGCGAAATATCCTCAACCCCTAGCCTAAAACTACCAGCGAAATCTCCTCAACCCTGTGGCCTAAAACTGCCAGCGAAATATCCTCACACCCCACTGCTGGCGAAATATCCTCAGCTCCATTAATTTTAACCGCCAGCGAAATGTCCTCACCCCCTGGCCTAAAACTGCCAGCAAATTATCCTCGACCCCTGACTTACAGCTGCCAGCGAAATACTTCCCAGGAAATAAAACTGCCATCTAACGGCTCTGGTGATTCGGTTGATTTGTCAGTTCTGTCAGTCTACTGCCCGAAAACCAAAGTACGGGCTGCGCCCGTAAAAAGAAACATAAACGAACGAACATTGGGAGCCCTGGATCCCGAGATGGCCCCCGACTCTGCCAGGAGGGCCCCAGGAGGCCCCAACGATGCCGAAACAGGGCCCCCAACAGTGGCCGGTGTAGGGCCGATGGCCACTCGATGCGCAACAGCGGGCATCATCAACGGGCTCACCCAAGACGAACGACCAAAGGAAAGGAAAGGAAAGGAAAGGAAAGGAAAGGAAAGGAAAGGAAAGGAAAGGAAAGGAAAGGAGAGAGACCGTACGCCCTAAGGCGCCTCGGCGCGACTCAGGCGAACACGAAAGACTTGTCGATCTCGAACAGCGTGTAAATGTAGTTGTTTTGCCCATTCTGACCAGGGTGCCCCGGCTTTTCGAACGTACATGTGTTCACTGGCGTCAGAGTATTGGGTTAAAGGCGGGCGCGTTGTCTCTGTTGCGACCTGCACGTGGAGAAGCGCAAGATCGACGACAGCCGCACACAGTTGGCAGCGCCCTGGGAGCGGGAGGTGTAGTAATCTGGATCCCATTCAATACGGCATTCCTCTGGACCTCCCGGGAGCTGACAGAATCGCTGGCAGTTGCGCAGAAGGCACCGCCCAAGAAGGAAAGGGAGCACGCCATAGCTTGGATCTGCGTAAAGCCGTACTCCGCTGGACCTCCCTCGAGCTCACGAAAGCGCCGACAGCTGCGGAAGTGTCCGCCCGAGCAGGAGAGGAGCAGTTTGTAACTGCACAGGGCTGTACTCCGCTGGGCCTCCCATGCCCTCCCGAAACAGCAGACGGTTGCGCAGCTGGCAGCGCAGAGGAAAAAGGGCAAGAATGCTGTGGTTATGCGTGGTATCACACTCCGCTGGACCTCCCAGGAGCTCACGAAAGTGCCGATAGCTGCGCACTGGCAGCGCCCAGGGGGGCATAGGATGGACCTCCGTAGGACCGCATTCCGCTGGACCTCCCAGGAGCTCACGAAAGTGCCGACAGTCGCGCAGGTGTCGTGTCAGCGAAAGCAGGGGAGTGCTAGCTTGGGCCTGCGAAAGACGTCGTTCCGCTGACCTCCCAGACGCTTGCGAGGATATGCCGAAAGGTGCTCATTGGCAGCACTCACTGGCAGCCTCCACCGAAAGGACGATGAGAGGCAGTGAAGCAGCGGAGAGTCCGCGTGAAAAGAGGGAAGGTATGAGGCAGGAGGCAGGAGAGAAGGCAGGCGGGAGAAGACGTACAGGGCAGTTTTTAATACATGGGATTCTTAAAAATATAGGATTTTAAATACATGGTGAACTTATGACTAAATTTACGCATGAACCCATCGTTCTTTATAATACTAAATCCCTGCATTTCTAATACATGGTCCGCACGCGGAGCATGTATCAAAAAACGGCACTGTAATGGCAAGAGAACTCCTGTCGAAACGATGACTCGACAAAAGCACGGTTGGGAAGCGTCTGAACTGGAACCTCCGACGGCCGGAGGGACGCCACCAGCACCCGGCAACACGTCCCCTCCATCTCGGCCCGCCACGGCAACGACGGGATCGTCGGCATCATGGGCCCCGACCACTTCTCACCTCTCCCAAATAGGGACGATGCGTTGAGAGCGTGGATCTGGCTCTGGGCTACACTTCTTGTCGCCGCGGTGTCGCGCGCAGCGACGCGGCGCGCAGGAAGTCGAAAGGCAACAGAGGACAGAGCGGCGCACCCTCGCGGCCGGGCCATCAGAAGAAGGGGCAGGGATCCGCCCGAACGGATAAACCATGCCATGCGCATACTCAGGGGCGGCCAAGAGGGGGGCGTCCAAGAGGGAGGGGCACAAATCATGGCCGGCGGCATGTGCGCGGCCCAAGGGGTCCAGGGACGTAATGCAACAAGAAGAGGCCCCATGAAATTTTAGGAAATATCATCGGCCCCCGCCATGATATCCACACACATCCTAGTCATCACCCCCCTCTTCGCCGCCCCCGACATACCCGGGCACGAGCAGCGTGGGCGGGAGGGGAGACGAGGGCGAGAAGATACGACGACAGGCCAGTGCGACAGTGCGTGGTGCCAGAGCGAGGCAGACTGGAGCCAGGAGGCCCAGGGAGAACGAGAAGCAAGGCAGGCCAGGAGGCGAAGTGCAATTCAAAGTGGCCGGGCGTGGCGGGAACTGGCAGCAGGGAGGCGACGGCAAGCGCAGTCGTGCTACGGTGGACTCTGCTCCACACACAGGTACAGGCGTAAACGCGAGGCCGAAACCCCACAGCACCTCCAAAGCCAACCCTCCACACCAAGCATGCCTCGTCGACCCGACCTGTCGCGACGTAACTCGAGCCGCCAGAAGCCAGTCGGAGCGACCACATCGCCACCCAGAAGCACTCGTCGAACGCAGCGGGAGGGGCCCACCCTCCGAAGGATCCCAAGCACGGGCGAGAATAGAGGTAAGAGGACTACGCTCCCGGACCCAAGATGCGCCGATGTGCCCGGTCCAGATCGACGCGTGTGCCCATTCGCCTGCTACTGGGGGTCAGACTTCGGGGGGTCAGAAGCAGCGGTGGGCAAACTGTTCCCGTCGCGGCGGGGCAGAAGCGATCCGCTCGCGCGTCGAGCAACCCGGGCTACGGCGTTGCGACTTGTCCCGCATGCAAGAGCGGAGGGCAAACAGAAGTAATAATGCTTTCTGCCTGGAGCGAGAAGAACCAGGCCAAAGTCCCGGTAGGTCCGCGCCAGAGATGCCAGAGGCCTCGGAGGCGGCCCAAGAGGCGACCAAGACGGCCCCAAGAGGGCACCCAGGCGGTCTAAGTGGGCCCTGAATCCCCGAAAGATCGGCCCAAGATGGTCACGCCGCCCCCACGACTAACCAAGAGGCGGCCAGGACGCCTCCAATAGCACTACCAAGAGGGCCCGAGGAGTAAAAATCATGGATTTCCCTATGTTTTTTGAATGTTCAGCCCACTCAGCTTTTTCTGCGCTTCGACTCTCCCTGCCAGCCCGAGAGGCCCCGACGGCCCAAAAGGACCCCAGGAAGCGCCCAAGACGGCCCAAGAGGCCCCCAAGACGTCCCAAGAGGCGCCCAAGTCGGCCCCAAGAGGGCCCCAAGATGGCCCCAAAGGGGAACGCGATCCGAAAATCCGAGCCTTGCCCCCAGAGAAGGCCCCAAGAGGCCCAAAGAGGCCCCCAAGAGGCCCAAAAACCTGTCTCCAAGACGCCCCCGAGAAGCTTCTCACGAGACCACATCTGCCATGCGGGTGGCCTCAGACCCGCACGACCGCGCAGCCCCAGAGATGCAAGGCGGGCCGCCGAACTGAGCGAACCGATTAGCTAATATTTTCTGCGTCAGGGATACTGGCCCGGGACAGCACTTTCCAAGGGAACTATCCAGGATAAACAACAGAAGCCACACGTGTTTTAACAGATACTGCCCTGAACAAGGAAGATCCAAGGGCGAAAGCTTACCTTTGCCTGACCCCAAAAGGCCGACCCCATCAGAAGGCGAAAGGTGCGCATGCTTCTCTCCAACCAAGAAATCACAAGCCATCCCACCTCAGCCGCAGGGCCTCCTCTCTTTCTCGTCGTCGTCGCCGTCGTCGTCTTCGTCTTCGTCGCCGTCGTCGTCACATCGCTGTAGTCGTCGTCGTCACCATCGACGTCGCCGTCGTCATCTTCGCCGTCGTTGTCGCCGTCGTCGTCGCCGTCGTCGCCGTCGTCGTCGCCGTCGCCGTCGCCGTCGCGGTCGCCGTAAACGTCGCCGCCACCGCCATCGTCGCCGTCGTCGTCGCCGTCGTCGTGGTCGGCGCCGTCGTCATCGTCAACGAAGTCGTTGCCGTAGTCGTAGTCGTCGTCGTCGTCGCCGTCGTCGTCCTCGTCGCCGTCGTCGACTTCAAAGCCATCGTCGTCGTCATCGGAGTTGTTGTCTTGGTCTTGAGCGTCGTCTTTGTCGTCGCCGTCGTCGTCTTCGCCGTCGTCGCCGTCGTCGCCGTCGTCGCCGTCGTCGTCATCGTCGCCGTCGCCGTCGTCGTCGTTGTCGTCGTCGTCACCGTCGTCGTCGCCGTGATTGTCGTCGTCGTCGTCGTCGACGTCATCGCCGTAGTCGTCGTCGTCGTCGTCTTCGTCATCGTCGATATTCGTCGTCACCGTCGCCGTCGTCATCGTCGTCGTCACCGTCGCCGTCGTCACCGTCGCCGCCGACGTCGTCACCGTCGTCGTCGTGGTCGTCATCGTCGCCGTCGCCGTCGTCGTCGTTGTCGTCATCGTCGTCGTCGTGATTGTCGTCGTCGTCGTCGTCGACGTCATCGCCGTAGTCGTCGTCGTCGTCGTCTTCTTCGTCATCGTCGCCGTCGTCTTCGCCGTCGATCTTCGTCGTCGCCGTCGCCGTCGTCGCCGTCGTCGTCACCGTCGCCGTCGTCGCCGTCGCCGCCGACGTCACCGTCGTCGTCGTCGTCGTCGTCATCGTCGCCGTCGCCGTCGTCGTCGTTGTCGTCGTCGTCACCGTCGTCGTCGTCGTCGTGATTGTCGTCGTCGTCGACGTCATCGCCAATGTCGTCG
>CAUYUJ010015519.1:238652-327827 GCA_963575745.1 Prorocentrum cordatum
GGATGGAGCGGGGGTAAAGATAGCGGTGAGAAATCCACACCCTCTTAGCCCAACGAGTGATGGAGGCCACCGCAGCGAGCCAGCACGGCTCCTGGTGGGCCAAACACAACGCCGTCAATATGTGACCACGTGCTGACGGCTGCAGCACCGAAGCTGTCTGCCGTCTAAACTAGAGTTACTCATGGTCCGTGACCCCATGGACGTCCACCCTGCAAAGGTAAGACGCCATGGCCCGGGAAGCAACAACCGCCCGAGCAGTTGCGCCCGCCCACCGTGAGCCGCATGCGGGCCAGCTTGGAACAGAACCCTTTAAATCTAATATCCCTGGATTTCCCCTTCCCTGATCTACCGCGTCGGCGGGGCGGCTTGCTGGCGGCATCGTCGACACCGAAGTTGATACCGCCGGAAACCGAAGGGCCCGCGAAGCCTACGAGGCGGCCGCCCAGCTGCTGGCCTAGGAGGCGCGACGAACAAAGCAAATCAGGATGTGCAGGCAGTAGGTAGGAAACTCTCAAATGTGAACATGCTGGGATAACCAAATCTTCCCGAGCAGGTATGTCTCCAGCGCAATCAATCGACACAACCTCCACATGTCATGTAGAGCGAACTGCTGTCCTTCCATGTCATCCCCCATTCGTGCAATGGTAAGGTTAGATCGCGAATCATCTGAGCCAGCATGGAGGAAGAGGACGAGACAAGATAGCAGTTGTCTGCCCACACAAAGCGGTTGACAGAAAGCAATCGTTCGTTCTCTCCACAGACACCCTCCAGCATACCCCACTCCACGACTGTCCCAGTCACGAAATACTGGGTTTCACATGGCACATAAGATTAAGTTGAATATAAGAAGCCCAATCGGGGCCACCCGTCCTGATACTGACGTCCCAGTGAATTTCATGAATCGCAATTCCCTCCACCACCAGAGACCCCGTCGAGCAAGCAAATGGTGCAAGCAACGCATATTGAAGATAAGCAGGTAGATTGGCATGGCACATCGCCCTCTTAGCATTCTGCAGGCTGCAAGAAGGGCCGTTCGGTCCTTTCCCCAGACGTCACCATGATGCGCAAGAGCCTTGAGGGCCTCCACAATCTCCACCGCCTTTCGGCCCGCAAGGACCCTCTAGAGCTCTTGACACGCGAAGTAGTGCTCAGAATACGACGAGACAGCTTCTTCGCATATCATCTTAAAAAGTCGAAGATATATGTGTTCGATGTTATCTGAAGTTGGTTATGCCAAGTGTTTTGATAGCAGCTCAGAACCTGATAACTTGACAGGCCGACGCGCCGTAATCTACTATACAAAAACAAGAAAAAGAGTTGTGTGGCTTGCTTCCTCCTGATTGTATTAAGTTCACGAAACCATTATCACCCAGGAAACTGCATCCCCACGGCCGACGGTCCCCCCTGACTTTCGAGAGCCGCGCTGCAGCTACGCGGGATGATCGACTGCAGAAAATACAAATCAGGGTTCCATAAGGAATGCTCGAGAGTCTCTCACAATCTCCGACACCAAAAAAAACTGAGGTTCCCATATTGTCCGTCTGGATCCCCGAAGTTAGTCTAAACAAGAGAACCGACTGGAAGCCGGCGGTGAACCGTCAACCAGGTTTTTGCGGGCTTAGCGGCGGTGTCCTCCAGCACATGCAAGCAGCGGTGCTCCCCGCGGCCACCAGGCGCAAGTGGCTCTACCGAGCGTGTGAGACGCTATCTATAATAAACGCAATCTGTGAGATTGCGTGGATAAGCTTCGAGGCGACAGTTAACTCACAGACCGTCACGGTTGATTCCCTATCGAGGCCAAACGCCTCCTCGGCAATCACGTGACACTGTATAGCATTTTGGTGTTCTACAAAAGCCACCAGCCACCAGCCACCCCCAGCCCCAATATCCGAAGTACCTCCGTCGAAGTAGCCTCTCAATCCTAAAACTTTCGAAGTAACCAGGTTAACGCCGGGGCCCTCGTAGAGCTCTTGACACGCAAACGAGTGCCTACATTATGAGGCTTCCTCGAAACTCAGCTTGAAAACTAGGAGCCGGCGAAAACCGTCAATCCGGTTTTTGCGGGCTTTGCGGCGGGGCCCCCCAGCACATGCAAGCAGCGGTGCTCCCCGCGGCCACCAGGCGCAAGTGGCACTACCGAGCGTGTGAGACGCTATCTATAATAGACGCAATCTGCGAGACTGCGTGGATAAGCTTCGAGGCGGCAGTTAACTCACAGACAGTCACGGTCGATACCCTACCGAGACTCAACGCCTCCTCGGCAATCACGTGACACTGTATTTCACTATGGTGTTCTACAAAAGCCTGCAGCCACCAGCCACCCCCAGCCCCGATGTCCGAAGTACCTCCGTCGAAGTATCCTCTCAATCAAAAAAATCGAAGTATATAATGGAGCCAAAATACTCGTTTCTCTCTGATGTGTGTGGGCATGCTCTGCAGGCCCACGTAAGTTAATCTGCATATGTGTTACCCTCGCGATACAGGTGATTAATCGGGTCAGACCCCGCACACGCAGTTCTCAAACAGGTGTTAGTTAGCTCATCGAGGGTGTTCTGCGCAGCCGCAAAGGTATTGTTATGGCCCATGTTAGTACACCTCCAACGCCCTCTTTCCAATGGACAACACACAAGCTGTCACCCAGCATCTCGAACGGTATCTTGTCGGATTCATAGTCGAAGACAGATTCATTTTCAAAGTTGTGAGCAATCCGACGCACAATATTATCATCATTGGTTTCTTCTCTTCCTACTCCGAACGTGCAACAGTCACTCTAGGTTTGGCTAGATAGTCCAAGATGGCAGAGAGACGAAACCTTCTGAGTAACTGCTCAATGAACTCTGACCAATCTACTCTACCGAACTGTATTGTTTCCCACCACTTCGTGCTGCCATTTTGATCCGCAATGAAGACATCTTCCCATTTTCTCCAGCCGACATAAATACCTCCACCACGCCAGCCGAGAAGGGCAGCTTGGGCATCTCTCGAACGGGAGGCAAACGCACGACGATGAGCTGACCAATCACCCGAGGCATGCATCATGCCCAACCGCGCCTGAGAATAGGCGTTGAGTTTGAAGACACTCACATGTGCGCCAGGGGGTCGTGCATCAGTGGCGAGGCACGGGGTCGTTTGCCCCCATGTGGAGCAGCAGACGGGCAATTAGCGATAACGATGGGGTCGTCATTCACGGCGGCAACACAACGTCTCTATTGGCTGCCTCGCGGAGAGGTGTCCTCATCCCGAACTCTCTTGTCGCAAGGGCGCGGGGGTTGCCTGACACGCTTAGCGAGCTCCTCCTGGCTCGCAGCGAGGGTCGGGCCAATGCTTTATTTCTCCCCCCTGGCGGCAAGACGAGCATCCACAATCTGTTTACCACGATTATTGACCACGGGCGCCGGGTCGCTCTCACCGTTGTCTGGGGGGGCTGTGGCCGCAGGACTAGAAGCACCCTGAGATTCGCAATGCAAACTCCGTTGCTCCAGGAATCTGGCGCACTCAAACAGATGCGCCATTTGCAGTGGATCACTGACACCACGGCGATCAGTGCTCAGGGGAACTCTTATCTTGAGCGCAGACGACACACGACCAGAGAGATCAACCGAAGACAAGCCGCTGGACATCACGGCAGAAGAACGTTCACAATCTTGCTTGTTCGGCGTCAATCTCACGCGCTACCAAACATAGCCGCGTCACCCTGGGACTCTGGCAAACCGATCTGAGGCGAAGCGCAGGTGGGAACACGAGTGCGTGCATGTTGTTCACTGTGTGTGTGCAGCGTAGCTGTCAGAATATATCTGGGCAACAAAGCAGGAGAATACATGCAATGTCTGCTCCACGTCGAACGGTCGCGGCTACCAAACATAGCGGCTTCAACCTGAGGCTCTGGCAACAAAGAAAGAATATGTGAATGATACTCACTGTGTGTGCAGCGTAGCTGTCGGAATATCGCTGGGCAAAGAATCAGAAGAACGTTGACAATCTACATGAGGTTCAGGCAACAGATAATTAGCATGTGTATGATCCTCGCTATGAGTATGCAGCGTAGCTGTCTGAATACAGCTGTGCAAAGAATCAAAAGAACGTTGACAGTCCACTTGAGGCTCTGGCAACAAAGAATGAGCGTGTGCATGATCCTGACTATGTGTGTGCAGCGTAGCTGTTGGGATATAGCTGGGCCAAGAATGTGAAGAACGCCGGCAATCCCTATGTTGTTTGTTCAGCGTCGATCGAGCGCGGCTACCAAACATAGCCGCGTCTTCCTGTGTCTCTGGCAACGGCGACTGTGTGTGCATGTACTCTGTCAGTGCGCAGCGTCGCTGGCGGAATATATCTGGGCAACATGACGGAAGAACGCTGGTTGACATGTTCTGGTTTACTCAGCGTAGCAGTCTTAATTGGAGAAATGATAGGAAGAAGAAGAAGAAGAAAAAGTAAAAAAAGAGAGAGAGAGAGAGAGAGAGGGGGGAGAAAAAAAAAAAAAAAAAAAAAAAAAAAAAAAAAAAAAAAAAAAAAAAAAAAAAAAAAAAAAAAAAAAAAAAAAAAAAAAAAAAAAAAAGCAGGCGACATCTTTCGCCCACAACCACTTTTTGTGTATGAAGAGCTCAGCTGCCGAGGTAAGACCATGAAGGACCGTCCAGTCTCCTGTCGCCCCCTTCCCCCGCCCTCCAATGCTTGCCAGAAGCTTACCTTCCCGAGAGAATATCTTCTGAGCTGTGATGCTGTCAATCGCCACGCCCTCAACTACAAAGAGCATCTTACTATGGATACGGAGTCGGAAAAGCTGGAATCACCTTTCAATCGGAATTGGATGGCATCTATAATATTCAATGTCAGAAAAAAACGCCCCGCGAGCACGATCCAAGTTGAATTGCAAGTCACTATGCTGTGTCCAATATCTGTCCAATCGATTGCCCAAAATGTCCAGGGTGCTGACACATTCAAATATGTACGCGCGGGTCCGTGTAGATGTCACAACATCAAGAACTAGATCATTCGAGCCGTCGACGCCAAAGGGAATGAGCTTGAGAGAGGATGGTTTCCAATTGAGGCCGGCCTGGAGAAGGGGGGCAGTGAGCTCGTATATCATGGTTTTGAGCTGCCGGTTGTCTGCCCAGAGGGCATGGGAAATAATAGATCTAGTGGGCATGGGCACGGGGGACTCTACAATGCATCCCAGATCACGCCCAGCCCAAGCGCCGACCATATCATTCCACAGGGCTACACTCACAATTTTGAATATGAACGGTCCATCAACTCCGCCCGCTCTGATACTCCGATCCCAGCCGATCCAGTCCAAATTCTGGGCCCCTTTCGAAGGTGGTCTTACAAGTATTTTCGGCCATGGGACCTAGAAGGGCATATATCAAAGCGGGGTCAAATCCAAGCTTCTCCATGCTTTGCAAGGCTGGCTTAAAAGTAACATGGTCGAATGCCTGTAGGACATCGAGGCTGGCAAGATAGAGCCTTTCCTCTTCTCCCCATTGGGCAGCGCGTTGACAAAGATGCTTGGTAAACGACGTGGCCTGCGAAACTTTCCTGAATTGTACAAACCCATACATGTTGAGGGAACGTTTGATCTTCTCAAAGTGTTGTTCCCCTTTAAGGACTAAGACGTGGTTGTACCATTTCTGGGCCAGGCTCAAAAGGCAGATCGCCCGAGTCTCAGAGAGCTCCTGGACGGACGGCGCCTTCGGGATGAGCGTTACTAGGAATCTCTTCCAATCTGAGGGGCCCTGTTGACGACGACTGGCGATCTGATTGAAATGGTGTCGGATTATCTTGAGGCTGGCAAAGGGAATGAGCAGCAACATCTCCCGCGACACTTGGTCGGGCCCTGCTGCCCCGCTCTTGAGGCGAGCATGTGCCTGCAGAATATCGTGCATGGCGATGCTCACGCACTGAGTCGGGCTGAGCTTCGATGCCAAACCTTCCGGTATAGACTGCACCTCCCTCCTAGCCCCGTAGTCCTCCACCCAGTCTTTCAAATACCTCCCAATTTCCACCTGCGTGGCCTCAACATCATAGGTAAGTTCCCACTCCCCCGTCGTCTTTTTGACCTTAAGTGCCCGTGCTTGTGCACGTAGTTTGCGTTGTTCAACGTTGTGCTTGTATTCGAGCATGTCCGCATCATACTGTTTCCGTAACGGTTTGATCAATCTCCGAAGACTCCTCACTTCATTCTGGCATCTTCCCTGGGCCAAAGAGCACGTGGTAACAGCCGTTCGAGCGTCCAAAGACGCGCTGGCCTCGGGGGCGCACGAGGAGCGGCCACCTGGCGGCTAGGGATACTTGCCGCCGTATCTGTGATGATCTGGCTAAGTGTGCCCCTGGCCTGTCTCTCCTGCTCCTCCACGATCAAAGCTGGCTGCAGCTGCCGCGAGGTCAACGGGTTCCCATCGATGCAGAGCTGCACGCTTCCTGTTCGCCGGGACCCTCGCTGCGCTTTGGAATCGCGAAATAGTGCTCAGATTCCGACGAGAAAGCTCAAGTAAATATTAGCTTTTTAAATAGAAACAAGATTCTCTCAATATAGCACGAAGTTATTCCGCCAAAGCTTTTCTAGTACATTACAGCTACAGACCTCAGAACTCAACAGGCCGACGCGCCATAACCTACTACACGCGCAGAGAATACAGAAGCTGTGTAGCTCACCTCCAGCTTTTGTAAAATGCACGAGACCATTGTCATTTCGAAAAATGCATCTTGACGACTGACGGTTCCTCCACGTTGTTTCACATTAATATTGCAGCTACGGACCTGAGGATTTGACAGGCAAACCGGCACAGCCCACTTCGCGCCACAAAAGTAGTCAACCTTGGTTAACGCTGGGAACTCGTAGAGCTTCCTTGCCATATACACGAACTGGGGTCCGGCGGTAAGCCGTCATCCAGGTTACCGCCGGAGCCCTCGTAGAGCTGCGGAATCACGAAATAGTGCTCAGATTCGAGAAAGCTCTAATAAATATCAGCTTAAAGAACATGCGAAATCTCAGTATAATACGAAGTTATTCCGCCAAGCTTCTGATACTATTACAACTACAGACCTGAGAATTAAAAGGGCGGACGCGCCATGCCCTACAAGAAGTGCAGGAAATACTGGAGCTCTGCAGCTTGCGTCCAGCTTTTGCGACATGCACGAGACCATTATCATTTCGAAAAATGCATCCCGACGGCCGACGGTTCCCCCACGTTTTTGACAGAAATATTGACCTGGGGATTTGACAGGCAAACGCGGCACAACCCACTCCACGATACAAGAATAATGGTTCTCAACACGAACTCTCAGAACAATCTTCGAAAAACCGACCCCAGGTCACCACATTGCCCGCCCGGGCCGGGTCAGCCAACTAGCTCCACCCCGCGCCCGCAGTCCTCTAGCTCATCGATGCCGAGGAGCTCTACGAGGCATGGGACGCGGGCGCGGCAATTTCGCATTTCGCGCGCGCGAGAGCGCGGTTTCACAGAGGGGGGGCGCGGAGGAGAAGAAGGAGCGAGGAGGAGAAGAAGGTGGAGGAGGCTGAGGAAGAGGAGGAGGAGAAGAAGGAGCAGGAGGAGGAGAAGGAAGGGGGCGGAAGAGGAGGACGACGAGCAGGACGGGGAAGGGTGGAGGGGGAGAAAGGGCAACGATGATGATGATGAGGCGGAGGGCGAGCAGGAGGAAGAGAAGGAAGAGGAGGAGAAAGAGGAGAAGAAGCAGATGGAGGAGGAAGAGGAAGAGGAGGAGAGGCGGACAAAGAAAGGCGGAGGAGGAGAAGGGAAGGCGAACGCGGAGGAGGAGGAGGAGGAGGAGGAGGAGAACGAAGAGGGCTAGGAAGAGGAGAAGCAAAAGGAGAAGGAAGAGAGAGGGGGAGCAGGAGAAGAAGGAGCAGGCTACAGCTCAAATTGAATACTGAAACGTATATTAGCTCACCACATATTCCAGAGTGCTCAGTTGTACCTTTCGTAGCAGACCAAATTCAAACGTCTCGATGCTATAGGCGACTGTCTGGTGATTTGCTGTTGAGCGGCGCGCTTCCGAGCCCCCCAGCTTGCCTATAATAAAGCACGGGAATCCACCACCGTCTCATTTTTTCAAACAAAAATGCAGATAATCATTTGAATGCAGCTTTCGTGGCAGACCGATCCATGGCGTCTAGACTGTAGACTGATGATTCGTAGCATTCCCTGTCAATTGGCGTGCATATCAGTTCCTGACCAAGCCTAGATCTCGAATTCAATTCAGGAAGCGCACATCATCTCTGGTGAAACATTTACAGTACGAATAGTTTTCCAGTCGCAGCTGGTTGCAGTCTTCAAGCGATTGCTGTGCCGAACAGACCTGTAGCTCATACCTCGTAGAGCTTTTCGGCGTCGATGGGCCAAGGAATTCCAGCGCGGGGCGCAGCTAGTTGGGCAACCCGGACCGGACGGACAACGTGGCAACCTGGGGCCGGTTTACCTCGTGGAGCTTTTTTGGCTTCGATGAGCCAGAGGAACTGGGGGCCGGCGGTAAACCGTCAACCTTGGCGACCGCCGGGAACTCGTGGAGCTTCCATGCCATCTTCATGAATGGGATGGGGGCGCGGCAATCTCGCACTCGCGCGCGCGAGGGTGCGGTTTCATGGAGGACGACGCGGAGGAGAAAAAGGAGCGAGGAGGAGAAGGGGTGGAAAAGGCTGACAGAGGGGAGGAGGAGGAGGAGAAGCAGGAGGAAGAGGAAGGGGAGGAAGAAGAGAAAATGACGAGCAGAAGGGGGAAGGGTGGAGGCGGAGAAGGAGGACGACGATGACGAGGAGGAGGAGGAGGATGAGGAGGAAGAGGAGGAGGAGGAGGAGAAAGAGGAATGAAGCAGATGGAGGAGGAAGGACGGGGCGGCAGAAGAAGGACGGAGAGGTGGTGGAGCAGGAGAGACAGACCTTTTGCTTCGAGAAGTGCTCCTCAGCTTGTTAGCCAGCCTACAGCTCGCATGGAGTTGGAAAGAAAAAAAACATCATCTCTCGAAAATTACCAGAGTACGAAGAGCAAATGTTTAGGTTTCAGCTCTGGTAGATTCAACAGGCCGCCGCGCTATAACCTATTACACGTGCAGAAAACACTGGAGTTGTGTAGCTCGATTACCGCTATCGTCAAATGCACGAGATCATTATTATTTTCCGGAATGCACTTTCACGGCCGACGGTTCATCCACGTTTTTTGACAATAATACTGCAGCTACGGGCCCGAGGAATTGACAGGCGAACGCGGCACAACCCACTCTACGTTACAAAAATAATGATTCCCGAAACGAGTGTTCAAATGTCTCACAGTCTTCAAAAAACCGACCCCAGGTTGTCACGTTGCCCGCCCGGGCCGGGTCGGCCAACTAGCTCCACCCCGCGCCGGAATTCCTCTGGCTCATCGATGCCGCACGGCTCTACGAGGCATTACTCTTCTAGCTTCGCCGCTAACGCTCTTAGGGAAGCTCTACGAGTCACACTCTAGGGCAGCTCTACGAATCATACCTCGTAGAAATCTTCGTCAACGATGAGCTCGAGGAATTCCGGCGCGGGGTGGAGCTAGATGGTAGACCCGACAGAAGAGAAGATGCGACAACTGTTGGTCGATTGCGCTAAGATTTGAAAGATGTTTGACCATTGATCGGGAGAAACAAGTTTTTTACGTCCAGCATTAGTGTCTAAACTTTATTATCAGAGAGAATCAGCTCTCTAGAGAGAGTTTACTACCCAAAAATTTTCGGAAACCGACATCAGGTTAACACCGAAAAATGCTAATTTGACGTTTTTCTAGCTAGAAATGTTCCGAGAAGCTATCTGCTTCGTTTATGAGACCCTTGTGAGAGCACTGAGCTTATAATAGTACATCATGTCTTAAGATAAGAACAGATCGATACATTTGGTGCATGGCGAGTTGGCACATCCGACTTAGACACAATGTGGTAACTTAGACATTCGTTTGCTAAGAATTGAAAGATGACAATAAGAATAATTCCGGCGCGCTGGGGGGCTAGTTAACAAAAAAGATCGACGGAAGTTTTGCATACTGTTGCTCGGCTTGAATTCGATTTCTCGAAATTTGAACATTCGTTAGAGCTCTAGTATTTCTTCCCCCCATCTTCGATTCTATTCCCGCTCGCCATCTCAATATCAAGTCGATCGGGTACATATTACTGCCAAAAAGCACTGGGGCGGGATCGGCTGTTTTGTGTCATCTTGGCAGGTGCTGTCGGTTTTCTGTACTTAACTCGAGCTGTAGGAGCGCTACAGAGATGGTATGCACACCTAATCGATCCAGAATCATCAGGCGCGCTCGTCTCAAGCATCTAAGTGTCTGAACTCGGTTTGGAGATGATGATGCGTTTCTTGACTTAACTCGAGCTGCAGACGAGCTACAGCTTTCTTGGGCACATCAATCGGCCGGATTTCATCAAGCGCGCTAGGTTCAAGTATCTAGACGCCTGAGTTCGGTCTGCTATCAGAGCTCGGTCCGAAAATACTATTCCTACTCTGCTGATTTTTTAGATAGTGATAATTTTCTTGACTTAACTGAAGTTGCAGACGAGCTACAGAGCTCTTTGGCACAGCAACCGTAAGGAAATAATCCGGCGCGCTAGCTCAAAGTATCTAGACGCCTGAACTCGATCTGCTATCATAGCTGGATCCAAAAAACTTATTCGTATTCTGCTTTTTTAGGGCTGATGATGGTTCTCTGATTAAACTTCAGCTGCAGACGAGCTGAAGAATTGTTCGGCACAGCAATCAGAATAAAATCATCAGACGCGCGAGTCTCAAGTATCTAGACGCCTGATTTCGATATGCTATCAGAGCTGGGTTCGAAAACCTATTCGTGCTCTGCTAATGTTTTAAAGATGTTGGTGGTTTTCTTGACTGAATTCGAGCTGGAGGTGAGCTACAGAGCTGCTTGTCATATGCGTCGAAAGGGAATGATAAGAAGCGCTTGTCTGAAGTATCTGGACAGATGCCTTCTCCTCACACCTTGTTCTCCTCCACTCCATGAGACCGCGCCCTCGCGCACGCAATGCGAGATTGCCGCGCCCGCATTGCACGAGGAAGCTCTACGAGTTCCCGGCGGTAACCAAGGTTGACGGTCTACCGCCGGCTCCCAGTAATTCCGGCGCGCTGGGGGGCTCGTGGGCTCAAAAAATCTCGACGGACCTTTTGATGACTTTTGCTCGGTTGAAAATCATGTTCTCGAAATTCACCTATTCATTAGAGCTCAAAAAAATTGTTCCCGTGATATTCGATCTCATTCCCGCTCGCCGTCCCAATCTCAGCTCGATCGGGGTACCTATTACTGCCAAAAAGCACTCAGGCGGGATCGGCTGTTTCGAGTCATCTTGACAGATGCTGTAGGTTTTCTGTACTTAACTCGAGCTGTAGGATAGCTACAGAGCTGGTACGCTCACATAATCGATTCAGAATGATCAGACGCATTCGTCTGAAGCATCTAGAAGTCTGAACTCGGTCTGCTACTCGAGATAGGTCCGCGAAACTATTCGTACTCTACTATATTTTGAAATGATGATGAGCTCCTTGACTTAACTCGAGCTTGAGATGAGCTAAAGGGCTCTTCGGCACAGCAAGCGGAAGGCAATGATCAGGCGCGCTAGTCTAAGTATCTAGACGCCCGAACTCGACTGCTATCAGCACTGGAGCCGAAAACTATTTGTACTCTCTAACTGTTTTGGAAATGGTGATGGCTTTCTTGACTCAACTTGAGCTGCAGATGAGCTACAGAGCTGTTCGGCTCAGCAATCGGAAGGGAATCATCAGGCGCGATAGTTCTAAGTATCTAGACGCCTGGCATCAGTCTGCTATCAGCGCTGGGGCTGAAACGCTATCCGTACTCTGTTATTTTTCGATATGGTGATTACTTGCTTGACTTAACTCGAGCTGCAGATGAGCTACAGAGCTGTTCGGCACAGCAATCGGAAGGCAATCATCAGGCGCGCGACTAGACACCTGGACTCGGTCTGCTATCAGCGCTGAAGCCGAGAAACTATTCGTATTCTGATGACTTTTTGAAAAAATGGTGATGATTTTCTGGACCAGATGAGCTACAGAGCTGTTCGGCACAGCAATCGAAATAATATATATATATATGTACTCAGGCGCACTAGTTTGAAGTATCTAGACGCCTGAACTCTGTCTGCTATCAGCGATGGGACCGAAGAACTATTCGTACTCTGCTAATTTGTTCGAGATGGCGATGGTTTCCTTTACGTTGTTCGGCGCAGCAATCGGAAGGAAATCAACAGGTGCGCCAGCTCAAAGTGTCCAGACGCCTGAACTCGGTCTGGTATGACTTTACTTGTCTTCCAGAGATGCTTTCCTCTCACTCCTTCTTCTCCTCCACGTCCTCCTCCATGAGACCGCGCCAACTCGCGCGCGCAATGCGAGATTGCCGCGCTCGCATTGCACGACGATGCCCTACGAGTTCCCGGCGGTAACCAAGGTTGACGGTCTACCGCCGGCTCCCAGTGCATGCCACGCTGGAGCTAGCGCCGCGAAACTATCGTACTCTACTCTTTTTTGAAATGATGATGAGTTCCTTGACTTAACTCGAGCCTCAGATGAGCTAAAGGGCTCTTCGGCACAGCAATCGGGAGGCAATGAACAGGCGCGCTAGTCTAAAGTATCTAAACGCCCGCACTCGGTCTGCGATCAGCACTGGAGCTAAAAAACTACTCGTACTCTCCAAGTTGTTTGGAGATGATGATGGTTTTCTTGACTTAACTCGAGGTGCAGATGAGCTACACAGCAGTTCGGCTCAGCCATCGGAAGGGAATCATCATGCGCGATACTTCTAAGTATCTAGACGCCTGGAACCAGTCTGCTATCAGCGCTGGGGTTGAAAAGCTATTGGTACTCTGCTACGTTTCGATATGGTGAATATTTTCTTGACTTAACTCGAGCTGCAGATGAGCTACAGAGCTGTTCGGCACAGCAATCGGAAGGCAATCATCAGGCGCGCTACTAGACACCTGGACTCGGTCTGCTATCAGCGCTGCAGCCGAAAAACTACTTGTACTCTGCTAGTTTTGGAGATGGTGATGATTTTCTGGACTTTCATCGAGCTGCAGACGGGCTACAGAGCTGTTCGGCACAGCAATCGGGAAAAAAAAATACTCAGGCGCACTAGTTAATAGTATCTAGACGCCTGAACTCTGTCTGCTATCAGCGCTGGGACCGAAGAACTATTCGTACTCTGCAATTTTTTTCGAGATGGCGATGGTTTCCTTTACGTTGTTCGGCGCAGCAATCGGAAGGAAATCAACAGTGCGCCAGCACAAAGTGTCCAGACGACTGAACTCGGTCTGGTATGATTGTCCAGAGATGCTTTCCTCTCACTCCATCTTCTCCTCCACGTCCTCCTCCATGAGACCGCGCCAACTCGCGCGCGCAGTGCGAGATTTCCGCGCTCGCATTGCACGAGGAAGCTCTACGAGTTCCCGGCGGTAACCAAGGTAAACGGTTTACAAGCGGCTCCCATGTGAGATGGCACTGTATGCTATGTTGTGCAGTGCTGGGCCATACCTCGCACAGCTCTGAGCAAACCAGAGCTTGAGGAATACCTCGTAGAGCTCTTCGTTATCGATGGGCTAGAGGAATACCTCGTAGAGCTCTTCGGCAGCCATGAGCTCGAGGAATTCCTGCGCGGGGTGCAGCTAGTTGGCCCACCCTGCCAGAGCGGACAATGTGAAAACTTTGGATCAGTTTTGCTGAGTTGTGAAAGATATTTGACAATTCATTTTAAGCAACCAGATTTTTCGCACCTGTGGAAGACCATGAGAGCCTCTGCGTCCTAAAATGAGCTCCGTATGGAACACTTTCACTATCAAAATGCCTGGCGGAACCAACTGGCGCCGGCGGTGAACCGTCAACCTGGTCTGCGATGTCTGCGTTGGCCGATTCGAGCTCCCAAGGGAGCAGGCCAGGACACAGAGAACCTAAACAGCGAAGCTGCAAAGATTAAAGCAGAGATGCATCAAACAGCGAAGCTGTACAGAAATGCACAAGACTGCAAGTAAACGAGAAAACAACTAACAATATAATGAGTGAAGCAATGCAGGCCATAGATATGGAAGCAAAGCTAGAAGCAGTGAGAGACCATACAGTAAACACTGGTTTATACAGCGATTACCGTCTCACACCACTGAGACAAAAACGAAACTAAGAGAACTAAAATAGCGAGTGCGCTTCAAAGCAATGCGAGACCATGCAGTAACCACATATAGCGATTACCGTCTCAGCACCACTGGAAGACCATGCACGTGAAACACAACGTCGAAATATGGACTAGATAACGAATTAAACGCGCAACATACAGAGTGAGCCAAGACACCCACCACTACTTAGAGCGAATGCGGGCTCTTATCCGAACACAGCGAAGATCAGGCGAAGCTCTTATTCAACACACGTGAATGCACAACAACACACAGGCATGAATAAAGGCAACGCAATGACAAAACACAATAGTTCTAACTCGAAGCATGTGGAAATCAAGTGCAATGAGTTCTGAACTCCACTCGAGGCGACGTATGACCTCAATATCAAAGACCTCAATATCAAGTACAATGAATTCTGAACTTCACTCGAGGCGAAATATGAAATTGGATGCCCAAAAGACCTCAATATCAAGATACTCCGATGTCACAAAACTGTCAAAGTACTGAAGAAACTCGAACTGCAACTCGAACTGCAACTTCTAACTCACGAAAGAAAAGATTCCAACCACCCCTCGAAGATTCCCACTGCGTTGTGAATAAGAATACTCAGACTGCGACCCAAGTCAAAATTGGATACGTGCTGAGAGCAACTCGTACTAGAAAACAAATGCGGCAAGCACAAACACAAGCGGCCTGAAAGTACAAGCAGACAGCGAAACAAGTACAAAACAAGCGGCCTGAAGTACAAGATAACAAATGCAACGAGTACGATGAAAGCAAGCGGCCTATGCACCTGCTCCAATAGGAGCTGTCTCACTTGACACAACAGAGAACCCGGCACCTATCGTCTGTAGGCCCACGGAGAGGAGGTCGTCGCAGCCGACGAAGTACCCGAAGATATGGGACGGCCCGTACACGAGATGCACAGTGGAGTACGATACGTGTGTGCACAGAAAACCTGTCCGCACAATGCGGCTCGAGGAGGCCACCGACGGGCCAGGTCGCCGCTGAGCTCCCCGAGGAGGGACAGCAGCAACCTGGTCACCGCCGGGAACCTCGTAGAGCTCCTTGCACGTGTAAGAGTCCTCAGAATCGAAGCAGACAGCTTCTCGGAGCATTTCGAGAAAAACGTCAAATTTGCATTTGTCGGTGTCAACCTGATGTCGGTTGCTCCAAATGTTTCGATCGTAAAACTCTCTCTAGACAGCTGAGCTACTCTCAGAATTAAGTTTAAACTCTGATGCTGGACGTAAAGATCTGGCTTCTCAAAATGAACTGTCAATTATCTTTCAAATATTAGCAAAACCGACCCAAAGTCACCACATTGTCCCTTCTGGTCGGGTCAAACAACTAGCTCCACCCCGCGCCGGCACTATTCTAGCTCATCCTTAACGAAGTGCTCTACGAGGTACTCCATGTCGACACGAAAATGCAAGAAAATATTATGCGAAGTTCTCTGCTTAGATTCTGAGCACTCTTCCGCGCGCAGAGGAGCTCTACGAGGTTCCCGGCGGTGACCTGATTGACGGTTCACCGCCGGCGCGAGTTACTTCTCTAGCTTCGCCGCTAACGCTCTTAGGGAAGCTCTACGAGTCACGAAATCCAAGTTGACACTCGGCGTCCAAAACCCGGATAGCAAAGAGGCGCTCACACAAACGCAGCACACGCACGCGGGTGAACCGTCAACCTGGTTACCGCCGGGGACCTCGTAGAGCTCGTCGCACGCCCGAGGGATCGGAATGGAAGCAGAGAGCTTCAGAGATCATCTTCTTAAATATCTTTTCGAAAACATGTTTCATGTCCCCAGCCGACCCTCAATTGGGTCCGCGCGAGCTCGAGCCCGAGCCCGAGCTCGAGCCCGAACACAAGCCCGAGCCCGCGCACGGGCGCACGCACCAGCGCAAGCCCGAGCGCAAACCCAAGCCCGAGCCCGAGCGCGATGCCAAGCTCGAGCCCGAGCGCGAGCCCGAGCCCGACCTCTGAGTCCGAGCTCAAGCCCGAGCCCGAGCCTGAGCCCAAGTCCGACAGCGAGCCTCAGCCCGAGCCCAAGCCAGAGCGCGACTAAGCCCGAGAGTCTGAGTGCGAGCCCGAGCCCGAGTTCGAGCCCGAGCATCAGCACGCTCTGTTCGTGTCACCATACTACCGGTTTCTCCACGTATTTTGATAGTGAAACTGCATCTAGAATGCTCATATTTAGACGCAGAGCGTATTATAGCATGCTACGTGTAGGGAGAATATGATTTCTTAATATGACCAGAAATCTCTATCAAATCTTAAGAAAATCAAGCCCAAGTCACCACATGTTCCGTTCTGGTCGGGTCGATCAAACAGCTCCACCCTGCCGAATTGCCGAATTCCTCTTAGCTCCTCTTGCCGAAGCTCTACGAGGTACTTGGTAGCGAAACTCGGATAGCACTTGGTAGCGACCAGAACCCGGATAGCAAAGAGGCACTCACACAAACTGGGAGCCGGCGGTAAACCGTCAACCAGGTTACCGCCGGGAGCCTCGTAGAGCTCTTGTCTCGCGCGGCGCTACTCGGGAAAGATGGAGAAAGCTTTTTCAAGCGTTAGCTGAAAAACTCCAAAAACACGTTTACCGGTTTTCATCCAAAGTCGGTTCCCCAAGTGTTTTGATAGTAATACTGCAGCTACGGATCTCAGAATTTAACCGGCAGACGCAAGATAACCCGCTACAGGTGCGAAGAATACCGTTTCTGAGTACGAATTTCAAAATCTCTCAAGATCTTCGAAAACCAATCCAGCCTGACACTTGGTAGCGTCCAAAACCCGGAGAGCGAGGAGGGGGCTCTTCTCAAGCGCTTCTGAAGCGCTGCCAAGCACGCTTCCACGCGCGTCTGCACGCGCGCAGGCACGCGTGGACGCGTGCCGGAAGCGCCCCCAGACCAGCTGCCGGCTCAAACAAGCCCCTGCGGGGATTCTGGACCGCCGTGGAGGAGCTGCTGGCAGGCACCACCACCGTCTGGCTTCTGATCTGAAACCTTATAGCTGTCAGGGAGCTCTCTGGGAACATTGTCCGTCCGGGCCGGGTTCGCCAACTGGCGCCGGCGGTGAACCGTCAACCTGGTCTTTTTTGCGTCTTTTGCGAAGGCCGGTTCGAGCTCCCATGGAAGCAGGCCTAAACACAAAGAACCTAAACAGCGAAGCTGCACAGGAAGACAGCGAAGCTGCAAAGATTAAAGCAGAGGTGCATCAAACAGCGAAGCTGTACAGATATGCACAAGACTGCCAATACACGAAAAGACAAATAAAAATAGAAAGAGGGAAGCAAAGCAGTGCGAGACCATGCACAACAAGAGCTCCTTGCACGCACAAGAGTGCTTAGAATGGAAGCAGAGAACTTCGCAGAAGATTTTCTTCAAAATCTTAATTTTTGCATTTTGTGATGTCAATATGAGGTCGGTTCTGGGAAGTCAACAGATAGTAAAACTCCCTCGAGCAAGCTGACCTGCTCTGAGAACACAGCTTATATGCGCATGCTTAGCGTAAAAATCTTGTTTCTTAAAATGAATTGCCAAATATCTTTCAAATCGTAGCAAAACCGACCCAAAGTCACCACATTGTCCGTCCGGGCCGGATGGGCCAACTGGGAACTGGCGGTAAACCGTCAACCTTGGTTTTGGCGCATTGCGTGCCGCCACAGCAGGGTCGGGTCACCGCCCAGGCGATAGCCACACAAGGAGGCCTAGCATCCTGCCAAACGCAGGCATTCCTCCACTCCCAGAAGGAGTTGTCGGGCAGACTCTAACTCAGCTGCAGCGATAGTGCTCGAGGGGGGAAGGGGGAAAGAGGATGAAGCCACGTTGGGCTCCCACACGCCACTCGGGAGAGTGACAGGATAGTCAGCAACAGAAAAGGAGCACAAATGGAAATCAATCTGCCAGCCACAGCCTACGCCCTGATAGGATCTTCCACCATCGAAGCTTCCCCGAATAGCGTCGATCAGAATAGCGTTAGCTTTAACATGGGATAGGAAATCATGCCTAAAACGTGTTCTACAAATTCCCTGTCGAGCTCTGTGTGTTAACTCATCCGCAGCAGCATTGCCCCCCCTGTACACCCACTTGAAGATATGTCTCCCAAGAGAGGCCGCCTGCATACCACATCTCTTAGCTAGAGTGTCTAAAGTATTATGAATACCGCCCACAATCTTGTCATAATGCACATTAGCAGTAAAATACAAGCCTTGGATCCACCGCACAACACATTGAGAGTCTCCTTTCAGTTCAACGGCAAGCCTTCCCGCCTGGAACTCCCACTCCGCGTAATCCTCCAATATCTTAGCATACCTTTTGGACAACACCTCCTCCTTCTTCCTGCTGAGCTCCTCCGAAAGTACCTCCTCCTCCCTCTCCTCCATAGGCTTCCAAGGAATAGGATCTTTAAGAACCAGGAAATCAGAAACACCAGGAAACTGGAGAAGCGCAAAAACTTCGCGAGCAAACTTGACCCAGGCCTCCTCCGTCCATTCCAGAACATGGTACCAGTATTTCCCTCCCACGAGCTCAAAAGGTGTTCTCCACGGGCGCATGCCGATAGGAACTCGGCCAGTCCTCGCACGAGTCCCAGCACGCCCAGCCTGGCTTCCTAGAGATAATACCAGATCATCCCGCCTGGATTCCCACTCCCCTCCACCGTGCAACATGGACAGTCGCGCCTGCAGGTAGCCATTGACAGCAGTGCCAGTGTCCACCACCGTAGGCTGATTGTACTAACGGGTTGGGTCCTCGAACCTGTCTCTGAGCCTCGCCGTATTCTGTGAAAGTTGGGCCCTCTGACGTTTGGCCTCATTCATGCACATCGTCTTTCTTTTCCGTCGGTTCATGGGCTCGGAGGGCGTCGCATTATCAGCAGAAGCACCAGGAGCATACAAAGGAGACGGCACCAACTGTGAGCCACCCACCACAGATACCTCCTCCACGCCACCACCGTCTCTGCCAAAACAAGACAATGCAATATCCTTCGCCCATCTCCACTGCCGATACAAGAAGACTTGTGCGAGTGGAGGTCTGCCAGCTTCACATGAAGCTTGCCTCCCTCTTCTGTGCATGCGCGACATGAATACAGCCCACCCCTCCTCCTCCCTCTTTGCTCTCCACGTCATCCTGCTCAACATATTCCCCTCCTCCTTATGTATAAATGCAATCGTAGAACTGTCAACCGTGGCTCCTTCCAAGCCGAAAAAAAACTTAGATTTCACTCTCGATTCATATCGCCTAAATTTATTCTTCCAAGCAATTATCCTGGAGGTGTAAAACGCACGATCATTCCAGAAAGCACGAACAGCTTTTCCCATACGATATCGCACATCATCATGATCCTTGAAATTCCTCGCAATCATAGTCCCGAGCACAATAATCTCATCCACCTGCGGAATGGTAATACTCTCAGGGAGAGACACATTGGGCCCCCTGGACATACCTGGCGGGAACAACGCCACCATGAGAGGCTCCGTCACACCGGTGGTAGTTCCCACATCCATGAACTCAAGACTGCTCTGCTTCCAACGAAAGCCATGATCGTGGAGAGCCCACGTCAACTGTAAAATCATTTTAGCCAGTGTGGGGCGATCAGGAGCCGTAAGAAGCACGTTGTCCGCCCATATGAAGTGACTCACAACAATACCTCCCGCCTCACTAGAGAGTTCAACACCGACAGCATCTCCCGCCCAAGCAGAAAAAATATCATCAAACATGACCAATGATTGAGCAGTCCACAGGTCAGGTCCTTCCTTGGAACCTGTCTTCACACACGTTGTCCAAGGGAGCGTATCAGTGCAGACACCCTCAAATTGAAAGACCACCTCATTACCGACAGAGTTCTCAATAAGACCATACCGAAGCTCCACATCAACACACAAACGCTCAAGCGTAGAAGAAGCAACTTGGACAGTGAGCGAATCAAATGCAGTGGCAACGTCCAAGGAAGCAAAAACAATATTCTCCTCCTTCCCCCACAACCTGGCATGTCTACACATCGCCTTCACTCCGGAGGTCACCTCATGTGTCTCACGACCTTGCTGGAAACCATACAAGCACAGAGACGGAGCAACAACAGGAGCAATAGACACCAAGTGCAAATTGAGTAGAATACACAAGCAGCCCATATACCATGTGTTAACGACAGAATTCACAGCAAGAGTACGACTGTCATCAAACCTCTTTTCCCTTCCGTTCTTCAACATAATAGATGCACGAATGAACTTCCAAGACTCAGGTGCCTCTGCCATTCGCCAGGAGCGTCGCTGGAAGCAGTCTAACACCACACGTAGGGCTTCCCAGGGCAAAGAACGTAACATGCGTGCACTGATACCGTCAGCACCTACAGCCTTGCCTTCACGAAGCCTCGAACGAGCACGACAGAGAACATGCATGGTAATAGGAGAAGAAGTGTGAGTGCTGCACGCACGTGCCTCATCAGCTTGAACCCGAAGCTTGAGCCAAAATGGCTACCGCCGGGAACTCGTAGAGCTTCCTCGCGCAATGCGGGCGCGGCAATCTCGCATTGCGCGCGCGAGGACGCGGTCCCATAGGGGAGGACGTAGACGAGAAGGAGGAGCGAGGGAAAAGCACCTCTGGAAAGAAATAATAGACACACCAGACCGAGTTCAGGCGGTTTTATATATATATATATATATATATTATACAAAAAAAGAAAAAAATGTTCGGCCACAGCGCTGATAGAAAAACTGATTTCAGGCTTCTAGATACTTTGAACTAGCACGCCTGATTAGTTCCTTTCCATTGCTGTGCCGAACAGCTCTGTGGATAATCTGCAGCTCGAGCTAAGTCAAGAAAAGCATCACTATCTCGAACAAATTAGCAGAGTACGAATAGTGGGTCAGCCCCAGCGATGATAGCAGACAGTGATCAGGCGTCTAGATACTGCAGACTATCGCGCCTGATGAGTTCCTTCCGATTGCTGTGCCGAACAGCTCTGTAGCCCATCTGTAACTCGAGTTAAGTCAAGAAAAGCATCACACTCACGAAAAAAATTAGCAGAGTATGAATAGTTTTTGTCAGCCCCATCGCTGATAGCAGACCGAAATCAGGCGTCTAGATGTATCCAACTAGCGCGCCTGATGATTCCCTTCCAATTTCTGTGCTGAACAGCTCTGTAGCTCATCTGCAGCTCGGGTTAAGTCAAGAAAAGCATCACCATCTCCAAAAAAAAGAAGAGCACGAATAGGTTTTCAGCCCCAGCGCTGATAGCAGACCGAGATCAGGCGTCTAGATACTGCAGACTATCGCGCCTCACGATTCCCTTCTGATTCCTGTGCCAGAGATCTGTAGCTCATCTGCAGCTCGAGTAAAGTCAAGAAACTCATCATCATCCCCCAAGCAAATAGTAGAGTACGAATAATTTGACGGACCTAGCTCGAGTAGCAGACCGAGTTCAGACCTCTAGATGGTTGAGAGGAACGCGCCTGATCATTCTGGATCGATTAGGTGTGCGCGTCAGCTCTGTAGCGCTCCTGAAGCTCGAGTTAAGTACAGAAAACGACAGCATCTGTCACGATCACACAAAACAGCCGATCCCGCCCCAGTGCTTTTTGGCACTAATAGGTACCCGATCGACCTGAGATTGAGATGGCGAGCGGGGATAAGATCTAATGTGAGGAGAAAAAAGACTAGAGCTCGAACGAAATCTTGAATTTCGAGAAATCGAATTTAAAGACGTCAAAAAAAGACAAAACTTCCGCCGAGATTTGTTTACGAACTAGCCCCCCAGCACGCCGGATTACTCTTCTAGCTTCGAGGCTAACTGGGAGCCGGCGGTAAACCGTCAACCAGGTTACCGCCGGAAGCCTCGTAGAGCTCTTTTCTCGCGCGGCGCTGCTCGGGACACGTCCAGGGAGCTTTCTCGAGCGTGAGCTCAAAAACTCGAAAAAAAAACAAGCTTTTCGGTTTTCATACAGGGATGGTTACTTCAAGTGTTTTAATAATAAAACTGCAGATACGGACCTGAGAATTCAACTGGCAAGCGCGGAATAACCCACGACAGGTGCGAAAAATACCGGTTCTTGAAACGAATGTTCAAATATCTCACACTGTTCGCCCAACCGCCCCAAAGTTCACGCGTTGCCCGTCGGGATCGGATTGGCCAACTTGGTGCACCCCGCGCCGGAATTCCTCTAGCTCATCGATGCCGAAGAGCTCTAGGCAAAACTTCCGTCGAAACTGGGAGCCGGCGGTAAACCGTCAACCTTGGTTCCCGCCGGGAACTTGTAGGGAGCTTCCTCGCGCAGCGCGGGCTCGGCAATCCCGCACTGCGCGCGCGAGGGCGCGATTTCATGGAGGAGGACGCGGAGGAGAAGGAGGAGTGAGAAAAAAACCTCTGGAAAGAAATAATAGACATACCAGACGGAGTTCAGGCGTCTGGACACTTCATCACCATCTCTAAAAAATTGAGAATAATGTTTCGGCCCCAGCGCTGATAGTAGACCGAGATCAGGCGTCTAGATGTTTTCAACTAGCGCGCCTGATGATTCCCTTCCAATTTCTGTGCTGAACAGCTCTGTAGCTCATCTGCAGCTCGGGTTAAGTCGAGAAAAGCATCAACATCTCGAAAAAAAACAGACGAGGAATAGTTTTCAGCCCCAGCACTGATAGCAGACCGAGATCAGGCGTCTAGATACTGCAGACTATCGCGCCTGATGAGATCCTTCCTATTGCTGTGCCGAACAGCTCTGTACCCCATCTGCAACGCGAGTTAAAGAAAAAGCATGAACATCTCAAAAAAATTAACAGAGCACGACTAGTTTTTCAGCCCCAGCGCTGATAGCAGACTGAGTTCAGGCGTCGATACTTTCGAACAGCGCGCCTGATGATTCCCTACAAACTTCTGTGCTGGATTGCTCTGTAGCTCATGTGCAGCTCGAGTTAAATCAAGAACACCATCATCATGAAAGAGAATACGAACAGTTTTCTGACTCAGCTAGCAGACCGATGATTTTCTTCCGCTTGATGTGCTCTGTAGCTCATTTGCAGCTCAAGGAAGGTCGAGAAACTCACCAACATCTCCAAAAAAGATAATAGAGTACGAACAGCTTCGCGGACCTAGCTCGAGTAGCAGACCGAGTTGAGAGCTCTAGACGGTTGAGAGGCACGCGCATTCTGGATCGATTAGCTGTGCGTGTCAGCTCTGTAGCGCTTCTGAACGAGTTAAGTACAGAAAAACGACAGCATCTGTCACGATCCCGCCTGAGTGCATTTTGGCAGTGGTATCCGATCGACCTGAGATTCAGACGGCGAGCGGAAATAAGATCGAATATTGGGAGAAAAAAAAAATAGAGCTCAAACGAACTCTTCAAGTCCGACAAAAGAGACAAAAGAACTTCCGTCGAGATTTGGTGGCCAAATAGCCCCCAGCGCGACGAATTACTCTAGCTCTTTGCCGCTAACGCTCTTAGGGAAGCTCTACGGGTCATTCGTTAACGAACTGGCCTCCCGCGCCGCTCTTCTAGCTTCGCCGCTAACTCGCGGTGATGAACCGTCATCCTGGTCACCGTCAGGAACTTCGTAGAGCTCTTTGCGCGCGTAAGAGTGCTCGACATCAAAGCAGGGAACTTCGCAGAAGATTTCTGTGGAATATTTAATTTTCATGTTTTCATCTCTACATGAAGTTGGTTATGCCAAGTGCTTTCTCAGCAAAATGGCGCCTACGGACTCATAGTCTTTCCCAGCTGCAAAAAAAAACAGTTTATCAAAATGAATTGTCAAATATCTTGAAATTTTCGCAAAACCAAAGTCACCACATTGTCCTTTCTGGTCGGGTCGACCAACTGGGCGTCGCAGAAGCCGCGAGCGCGCCCACAGAGGCCCGACGCGCTGCCCACTGACGCTCCCAAGACAGTCCACAGAGGCTCCAGCCCACAGAAGCGCCAATCGCGCCCACAGAGGGATTGCCTTTCTCTCCGGGTTTTGAACCCTACAAGTGGACGCTACCAAGTACCTCTTAGAGCTCTTCGGCATCGATGAGCTAGAGGAATTCTGACGCGGGGTGGAGCTATTGGTCGGTTTTGCTAGATTTGAGAGATATACCTCGTAGAGCTCTTCGGCATCGATGAGCTAGAGGAATTCTGGCGCGGGTTGGAGCTAGTTGGTCGACCCGACCAGAGTGATAACTTTGGGTCGGTTCTGCTCAGATTTGAAAGATACTTGACAATTCATTTTGAGAAACCAGATTTTTTGCAAATGTAGAAGGGTATCAGAGCCTCCGCGTCTTAATATGAGCTCTCTAGGCGCACTTTTACTACCAAAACGCTTGGAGGAACCAACTTTATTTCGACATGGAAAGAATTAATGTTCAATTTTTCGAGAAATGCCTCCAGAAGCTCTCTCTTTCGACTCTGAGCTCTCAAACGCGTGAACGGAGCTCTACGAGGTTCCGGCGGTGACCAGGTTGACGGTTCGCCGCCAGCGCCAGTTTGTTTATTTTGAGAAAGCAGATTTTTTCGTTCCTGCAAACAACTATCAGGGCCTCTGCGTCTAATATGATCTCTGAAGGCGCAGATGTACTATCTATCAAATTACTTCACTATGAAACACGACATGAAAAAGAAGAATGTTCAATTTTTTGAAAAATGCCTCCGGAAGCTCTCTCTTTCGAGTCCAAGCACTTTACTCGTGCAAGAGCTCTACGACAGTCCCGGCGGTTACCAGGTTGACGGTTCACCGCCGGCACTAGTCGGCGCAGGCTGTGTCGGGGGCAGCGCACTGGGGACACCAGAAAGCTTTCCTGGCGAGCCCTCCAACGCTCTCGCACTGGCAAACGGCGGTAAACCGTCAACCAGGTTACCGCCAGAGCCCTCGTAGAGCTATTTACTCACACGGCGCTCCTCGGTAAGCATGAAGAAAGCGTCTAGAGCAAGACCTGAGAAACTCCAAAAATCACGTTTTTTCTAGTTTTTTCTAACGTCGGTTCTTCTGAGTGTTTCAATAGTAATACTGCACCTATGGGCCTGAAAATTTTACTGGCGGACGCGCCATAACCCACTACAGGTGCGAAAAATCTGCATTTTGAAAATGAATTGTCTAATATCCTTCAACTGGGCGCCGGCGGTAAACCGTCAACCTTTCTCACCGCCGGGGGACTCGTAGAGCTTCCTGACAATATATAATGTGGAAAAAATGTAGAGAACGAATCGTTTTTCAGCCCAAGCGATTTCAGACCTCTCGATCCAACAGCCGAACGCCCCCAATGCTTTTGGATTGTCTTGTTTACGAGCTCTGTAGCTCTCCTCGAGTTACGCGCGTAAATCGACAGCACCTCTCAAGATGACTCTACAAAACGAATGGGTTGGAAACCCAGCTCGAGTATCAAACCGAATTCAGACCTCTGAATACGACAGGCGGACGCATCTGATGTCTGCGAATCGATTCCTGTGACTACCAGCACTGTAGCCCCCCCTACAGCCCCAGTTAAGTACAGAAAACCGACAGCACCTCTCAGGATGACATACAATAGTTTCGCGATTCTAGTTCGGGCAGCAGACCGAGTTCCGAGCTCTGGATTCGACAGACGGGCGCGCCTGATGTCTTCAAATCGATTCTTGTGACCACCAGCACTGTAGCCCCCCTCAGCCCGAGTTGAGCGCAGAAGACCGAGAGCACTTCTCAAGATGACTCGAACAATACGAATGGTTTCGCGATTCTAGATCGGGCAGCAGACCGAGTTCAGAGCTCCGGATTCAACAGACAACTGCCACTGATGATTCTAAATCGGTCTCTGTCCTATCAGCTCTGTAGCTGTGCTGTAGCTCGAGGGAAGTACAGAAAATCGAGAGCGTCTGTCAAGATGACTCGAATAATACGAATAGGTTTGCGGACCTAGCTCGGCTAGCAGACCGAGTTCAGACCTCTGGATTCAACAGGCGAACGCGCCTGATCATTCTGAATGGATTAGCTGTGCTCACCAGCTCTGTAGCTGTCCTAAAGCTCGAGTTATGTTCAGAAAACCGTCATCTCGTGTCAAGATGACTTGAAACGGCCGATCCCGCCCGCGTGCTTTTGCCAGTAAAAGATACCCGATCGAGGTGAGATCAATATGGCGAGCGGGAATAAGATCGAATATCATGGGAAAAAATACCAGAGCTCAAACGAATTGTTGAATTTCGAGAACAAAATTTTCAACCTACCAAAAGTCACCAAAAGGTCCGTCGAGATTTTTCTTGCCAACTAGCTCTCCAGCGCCCCGGAATTACTCTTAAGCTTCCAGCAATAACTGGGCGCCGGCGGTAAACCGTCAACCTTCCTTACCGCCAGGGGACTCGTAGAGCTTCCTGAGCATATATAATGTCAAAACAAATTGCAGAGAACGAATAACTTTTCAGCCTAAAGGATTTCAGACCTCTCGATGCAACAGCCAAACGCCCCTCATGTTTCTGGATCGTTGTCTGTGCGCACGAGCTCCGTAGCTCCCCTACAGCCCGAGTTACGTGAGAAAATGGACAGCACCTCTCAAGATCACTCCAACAATATAAATAGTTTCGCGAATCTAGCTCGAGTATCACGAGTTCAGACATCTGAATGCAACAGGCGGGCGCGCCTGATGTCTCCGAATCGATTCCTGTGATTACCAGCCCTGCAGCCCCCCTACAGCCCGAGTTGAGTGCAGAAAATCGACTGTACCTCTGATGATGACTCGAACAATACGAATAGTTTCGCGGACGTAGCTCTGGCAGCAGGCCGAGTTCAGGGCTCTTAATGCGACAGGTGGACGCGACTGATCTCTTCGAATCGATTCCAGTAATTACTAGCCCTGCAGCCCCCTTACAGCTCGAGTTAAGTGCAGAAAACGACAGCACCTCAAGATGACTCGACGAATACGAATAGTTTTGCGAACCTAGCTCGGGCAGCACACCGAGTTCCGAGCTCTGGATTCGGCAGGCGGACGCGCCTGATGTCTCCGAATCGATTCCTGTGAGTACGAGCCCTGTAGCCCCCCTACAGCCCGAGTTAAGTGCAGAAAACTGACAGCACCTCTCAAGATGACTCGAACAATACGAACAGTTTCGCGAATCTAGCTGGGGCAGCAGACCGAGTTCGAAAGCTCTAGATGCAACAGACGAACGCGCCTGATGATTCACAATCGATTTCTGTGAGAATGAGCTCTGTAGCTGCGCTACAGCTCGAGTTAAGTACAGAATACCGACAACGCGCATCAAGATGACTCGAAACAGCCGATCCCGCCGCGATGCTTTTTTGCAGAAATATTTACCCGATCGAGCTGAGATTAAGAAGGCGAGCGGGAATAAGATCGAATATGGTCAGAAAAAATACTAGAGCTCAAACGAATTGTTGAATTTCGAGAACAAAATTTTCAACCGACCAAAAGTCACCAAAAGGTCCGTCGAGATTTGTCTTGCCAACTAGCTCTCCAGCCCCCCAGAATTACGCTTAAGCTTCCAGCAACGAGCTAAGGGAAGCTCTACGAGTTACTTGCTAAGGGAAGCTCTACGAGTTATTTTTTGCAAAACCACCCACTGGGCGCCGGCGGTAAACCGTCAACCTTTCTTACCGCCGGGGGACTCGTAGAGCTTCCTGACAACAAATAATGTCGAAAAAACTTACACCGAAAAAATAGTTTTTCAGCCCAAGCAATTTCAGACCTCTCGGATGCAACAGCCGAGCGCCCCCGATGCTTCTGGATTGTCTTCTGTACGAGCTCTGTAGCTCTCCTACAGCCCGAGTTACGTGCGTAAATCGACAGCACCTCTCAAGATTACTCGAACAATACGAATAGTTTGGCAAACCTAGCTCGAGTATCAGACCGAGTTCAGATCTCTGCATGCGACAGGCGGACGCGTCTGATGTCTCTGAATCGATTCCTGTGATTACCAGCCCTGCAGCCCCCCCTACAGCCCGAGTTAAGTGCAGGAAACCGACAGCACCTCTCAGGATGACTCGAACAATACGATTAGTTTCGCGGACCTAGTTCGGGCAGCAGACAGAGTTCGGAGCTCTGGATTCGAAAGGCGGACGCGACTGATGTCTCCGAATCGATTCCAGTGATTACCAGCCATGCAGCCCCCCTACAGCCCGAGTTAAGTGCAGAGAACCGACAGCATCTCTCAAGATGACTCGAACAATACGAATAGTTTCGCGATTCTAGATCGGGCAGCAGACCGAGTTCAGAGCTCTCGATTCAACAGACAACGGCCACTGATGATTCTGAATCAGATTCTGTACGCATCAGCTCTGTAGCTGTCCTGTAGCTCGAGTTAAGTACACAAAACCGAGAGCGTCTGTCAAGATGACTCGAATAATACGAATAGGTTTGCGGACCTAGCTCGGCTAGCAGACCGAGTTCAGACCTCTGGGTTCAACAGGCGAACGCGCCTGATCATTCTGAATCGATTAGCTGTGCTTACCAGCTCTGTAGCTGTCCTAACTGGGCGCCGGCGGTAAACCGTCAACCTTTCTTACCGCCGGGGGACTCGTAGAGCTTCCTGACAGCATATAATGTGGAGAAAAATCCCAGAGAACGAATAGTTTTTCAGTCCAAGCGATTTCAGACCTCTCAAGATGACTCTAACAAAAAAAACAACAGTTTGGCAACCCAGCTCGAGTATCAAACCGAGTTCAGACCTCTGAATGCGACAGGCGGACGCGACTGATGTCTGCGAATCGACTCCTGTGATTACCAGCCCTGCAGCCCCCCTACAGCCCGAGTTAAGCGCAGAAACCCGACAGCACCTCTCAGGATGACTCGAATGATACAATAGTTTCGCGGACCTAGTTCGAGCAGCAGACCGACTTCCGAGCTCTGGATTCGACAGACGGACGCGCCTGATGTCTCCAAATCAATTTCTGTGACCAGCAGCACTGTAGCCCTCCCCCAGCACGAGTTAAGTGCAGAAAACCGAGATCACTTCTCAAGATGACTCGAACAATACGAATATTTTCGCGAACCTAGCTCGGGCAGCAGGCCGAGTTCAGAGCTCTCGATTCAGACGAACGCGCCTGATGATTCCCAATCGAGTTCTGTGACTATGAGCTCTGTAGCTGCCCTACAGCTCGAGTTAAGTACAGAAAAACGAGAGCGTCTGCTAAGATGACTCGAATAATACGAATAGGTTTGCAGACCTAGCTCGGCTAGCAGACCGAGTTCAGAACTCTGGATTCAACAGGCGAACGCGCCTGATCATTCTGAATCGATTAGCTGTGCTTACCAGCTCTGTAGCTGTCCTAAAGCTCGAGTTATGTTCAGAAAACCGCCATCGCGTATCAAGATAACTTGAAACGGCCGATCCCGCCTGCCTGTTTTTTGGCAGTAAAAGGTACCCGATCGAGCTGAGATCAAGATGGCGAGCGGGAATAAGATCGAATATCATGGGAAAAAATACTAGAGCTCTAACGAATGTTCAAATTTCGAGAACAAAATTTTCAACCGACCAAAAATCACCAAAAGGTCCGTCGAGATTTTTCTTGCCAACTAGCTCTCCAGCGCCCCGGAATTACTCTTAAGCTTCCAGCAATAACTTGCTAAGGGAAGCTCTACGAGTTAAGCTCGAGTTATCTTGAGAAAACCGTCACCGCGTGACAAGATGACCCGAAACGGGCGATCCCGCCGCAGTGCTTTGTGGCAGTAAAAGGTACCCGATCGAGCTGAGATCAAGACGGCGAGCGGGAATAAGATCGAATATCACGGGACAACATACTAGAGCTCTAACGAATGTTCAAATTTTGAGAACAAAATTTTCAACCGACCAAAAGTCAGCAAAAGGTCCGTCGAGATTCTTCTTGCCAACTAGCTCTCCAGCGCCCCGGAATTACTGGGCGCCGGCGGTAAACCGTCAACCTTTCTTGTTTGCCTTTTGCGATCTGTCTAATGGCTGCCAAAAGCAGCCACAGGTCGTTTCTTCAGCTTAACCCTACGGGCGAAGTTACGGGTTACACTAAAGATGGCCTCGCAGAGGCTCGATAAAGCTTCGAATTCAGCGGTCATGGCAGAATATTGAGGGGGAAGGCCAAACGCCTTCGATTTGATCAGCACCCATTGTGGTCTGTCCAGAAAGGCAAAGCTCCCATATATTGAATGAGATGCCGATGCTTTGATCAATCCCTCCAGCCACCAACCTGCTCCTGCTTTATCCTTATCGACTCCACCGTCGAAAGCGCCCCGAAGGGCATAAAGGTCATACTCCTGTAGCTCGTGTGTCCTATCATACTCTATATCTCTGACGCGTGCAATGTGAGTTAATTCATTATCTTGCACAGGGTGTCTAGAGCTCCGACCACTTTATTTCGGCACCGCACCCCCCCCCCCTTCATCATCATCATCATCATCATCATCATCATCATCATCATCACCATCACCATCATCCTCACCATCATCACCATCATAATCACCATCATCATCATCCACATCATCATCATCATGCGCCCCCTCCGTCTCAGCGCCCTCCCGCGGCTCCAGCGCCCGCCCAGTGCCCCCTCCGCCCCGACCACTTTATTTCGGCACCGCACCCCCCCCCGCTCCGCCCCCTCCCCCGCGCCGTCTCAGCGCCCCCCCGCGGCTCCAGCGCCCGCCCAGTGCCCCCTCCGCCTCGACCACTTTATTTCGGCACCGCACCCCCCCCCGCTCCGCCCCCTCCCCCGCGCCGTCTCAGCGCCCCCCCGCGGCTCCAGCGCCCGCCCAGTGCCCCCTCCGCCCCGACCATTTTATTTCGGCACCGCACCCCCCCTCCCCGCTCCGCCCCCTCCCCCGCGCCGTCTCATCGCCCCCCCGCGGCTCCAGCGCCCGCCCAGCGCCCCCTCCGCCCCGACCACTTCTATCTCGGCACCGCACCCCCTCCCCCGCTCCGCCCCTCCCCCGCGCCGTCTCAGCGCCCCCCCGCGGCCCCAGCGCCCGCCCAGTGCCCCCTCCGCCTTGACCGCTTCATTTCGGCGCCGCACCCCCCCCCCGCTCCGCCCCCTCCCCCGCGCCGTCTCAGCGCCCCCCCGCGGCTCCAGCGCCCGCCCAGCGCCCCCTCCGCCTCGACCACTTTATTTCGGCACCGCCCCCCCCCCCGCGCCCCGCCGCCTCCCCCGCGCCGTCTGAGCGCTCCCCCGCGGCTCGAGCGCCCGCCCAGTGCCCCCTCCGCCCCGACAACCCCCCCCCATCCTCCGCCCCCTCCCCCACACGTCTCAGCGCCCCCCACGGCTCCAGCGCTCGCCCAGCGCCCCCTCCGCCCCGCCCACTTTATTTCGGCACCGCAGCCCCTCCCTGCTCCGCCCCTTCCCGGACACCGTCTCAGCGCCCCCACGGTTCCAGCGCCCGTCCAGTGCCCCGCGGCCCCAGTGCCCGGCCAATGTCTTTCCTGCCCCGGTGCGCCCCTTTCGCCCCTTCCCCCCAGTGTTCCCCGCGGCCTCAGCGGGGCCTTCTCCGTATGGTTTCCTTCCGCCCCGCCCATCTTCTTTCCGCCCTCGCGAAGTAACACACGAGCGCCACAAAACGCTTAGGACATCGGGGATCCGGGTCATTACGAAATTGCAATTCTGGTTGCAGCAGCAACAAGAAACTGGGGATCCGGGACATTACGAAATTACATTCCTGCTTGCATCAGCAAGTGCACAGACCCTCTACATCTCAGGGCTGTACCCAGAATTCTCTTCGGATTTCGGCGCGGCACCGGCGCGGTGCCCGCCCGTCCTCCCCCCCCCGCTCCTCGCTGGCGCCGACAATTCGGCGATGCGTTGTAGTCAGGAGGAACAGGAGGGACGAGGGAGGGAGGAGGGAGGAAGGGAAGAAGGAGGAGGGAGGATGAAGGAGGGAGGAAGGAGGAGGCCAGACGGATGAGGACGAGGGCGGAGGGAAACGGGAGGAGAAGGAGGAGGAAGAGGAATAGGAAAAAGGAGGGGGAGGAGAAGGAGGGGGAGGAGGAGGAGGAGAGGGACCGGGGAAGTGGAGGGAGGAGGTCCTCCTCCCCCTTCCTTTTTGTGCAAGAGCCTTGGCACACGTGCCACTTGTATTTACTGCCTGCTGGGATCCCAGGACGTCGGTTCCACAGGCGGTGGACGTGGATATATCCCCGCCTCGCACGATGGGTCGGCGAGGGGCGGCGATGGGCAAAGCGAGACGTCGACATCTCTGGGCTCGTGTTCTCCGGAGTCGGCCACGCGCACTCGGCTGGAAGCCAGCTCCGAGCCGAGTGCCGCTCCCATCCAGAGTGCCCAGAACACCTGGCCCTTCGGGCGTGCCGCAGCAGGCGAGGGGAGTGGGCGCCCTGACCGAATCTGGCCGGCCTCCGCCCTCCCTCTCTTGGAGGCTGATCGTCGGCGGCGAGCGAGGGGGGGAAGTGAGAGGGAGAAGGCCTCCTCAGAAGGCGGCGGGGCTTCTCAGGAGCCATCCGGCCTTCTGAGAAACGCTCAGTGTCTTGGGGGAAGGCTGAGAGATCTTCTCAGACGGCCAGGGGGCTTCCGAGGCCTCACTGCCCCCCGCGCTCGCCGCCGAGATGGGACGCCCACGCTGCCAACCCGCTTTGCGAGCGGGCCCTGTTGCCGTTCTCGAGGGGGCTGCTGTGCCCGTAGTGCGTTTGCCTGGCCTGCGCCCTCCGGGTCCTGGGGCGATTTTTTCTTCTGAAGGGTGTTCCGCGCAAGGGGGCACTGTCCGCACCCGGCCTTCGCTGTGCCGCGAGCTGATTTTCCAGCACAGCGAACTCGTTCCTGTGTCCTTTTTCCTGCTCCCTGCCGCTGTCGTCGGGCGCTCCTCCTCTTTCCCCCGTGCACTGCGGCTTGATTTGCGTTTGTTCGTCCAAGTTGTGCTCTTCTGCCAGCGCAGTCACTCTGCCTAGCCGCCGACGCAAAAAAGTGTTCTCCTCTGGTCGGGCGAAGGGAACTATGCACATGCACCGATCCTGGCAAGGCCCATCCTTGACCCAGGATCGGTGCATATACCTTCCTAGCCAAGGTAGGAGGGCGTATGCACCGATCCTGGGCTCAGGAAGGGCCTGGCCAGAATCGGTGCATGTGCATAGTTTTTTTCCTCTATCTGGGTGTCTCCAGCGTGCAGGCCTGTCTCCTCAGCTGGCAGGGCGCGTGTGGCCTCGGGGCAGTCGCTGCTCTCGGCGCAGGCCCTGTCTCCATGCACTCTCAAGGCCACAGGCCATCGACCGGGAACGAGTGAGCCACACACTTGCGACAACGTAATGTTGGGGACTCCGTGGCCCCGCCTCCAACGATGCAGTGGGGAATCGATGTGGTTTGGCAGAAGTATGAACCCTCGTTCCTTCTCTTCCCTCCTCCCTTCTCCACTCCTGCATCTTCGATCTGATGAAGCGATTTCCGCTGTCGCGAGCTCTGAATCCTTGTAGTTCCTCCTTCCCCTCCTACTTCCGCCTCCTCCCTCTTCGCTCCCCTCCCTCCCTCCCTCCCTCCCTCCCCTCCCTCCCTCCCTCCCTCCCTCCCCCTCTCCCCTTCCCTCTTTTATCCATCCTCCCTCCGCCTTCCGTCCTTCCTTCCTCCCGCCCTCCCTTCCTTAACTCCCTCCCTCCCTGCCTCCCTCCCTCCCTCCCCCCACCTCCCCCCTCCTCCATCCCTCCCCACTCCCTGCCTCCCTCCGCCTCCTCCCTCCCTCCTTCCCCTCCCTCCCTCCCTCCGCCTTCCGTCCTCCTTCCTCCTCCAGAAGCGGCGGTCACGACCAGCGATATCGCAGGGCCTCTGCTGGCCGCCGCGACGCCGCCGCAGCCGCCGCGGCCGCGTGTGCGGCGGCCCGCCCCTCCCTGCCAGGAGATCCAGGGCGTGCTGGCTCCAGGAGGAGACATTCTGCTTCTCGGCGAGGAGGAGGAGGAGGAGGAGGAGGAGGAGGAGGAGGAGGAGGAGGAGGAGGAGAGGAAGAGGAGGAGGAGGAGGAGGAGGAGGAGGAGGAGGAGGAGGAGGAGGAGGAGGAGGAGGAGAGAGGGAGGAGGAGGAGGAGGGAGGAGGAGGAGGGGGAGGAGGGAGAGGAGGAGGAGAGGGGAGGGGGAGGGGGAGGGGGAGGAGGAGGAGGAGGAGGAGGAGGAGGAGGAGGAGGAGGAGGAGGAGGAGGAGGAGGAGGAGGAGGACCAGAGTACCCCAAGACGCATGCAAGATGTTGAAAAACCCTTCGGCCAAGTCCCCTCTTCATTGGTCCCCACAACAAATAGTTTCATTGCGAGAATCCCCAATCGTACCCAAACGCCATACCCACATTGGCGATACAGAAGTTGGGGGGCAGCTTGGCGCGGTCGGGACAGGGGCCAACCTTCGCCCGCCCGCTCGCGCGGAGTACCGATTGGCACTTGGATAACGACGACGGCGACACCTCTGTCAGTAACCTCCCCAACGCTCAGCAGGATGCTGGGGATGGGGCGCTCGACATTAACCTTAACCCCCCTGTCCTTCTTACCCTTCTGAGGTTCGGGAGGCACGCCCTCTCCTCCGCCCTGCAGGACTGGTGGAGGAAATGGAGAGGACACAAGCCCCGCGCCTCACCCAGCTTCCTGCTAGCCCTGGCCAGCCAGAGGGACGAGACCACGCGTCCTGTGGGTGCCCTGGCAGCCTGGCTTTACGAATACGGTTGGGACGGACAGGACCTCTCCCCAGACCAGGCAGTCCTTTGGCTCAGAAGATGGGGCGCCGAGGTCACCCAGAGAAGAGCAGCCAAGCTGTCCCCAGCACAGAGAGGTCCCGGAGCTGAACGCTCCCCCCTGGCTGCCTATTACAGGACGGGACGGGAAATAGATAAGAAAACCCACGCCATCCTAAGGGTACGAGACCACAATGGCACCTGGCGCGACAGACCCAACCAGGTCGACAACGTCCTTTGGGACAGCCGCAGCGCGATATGGCACTCTGCCCCTCCACTCCCGGACTCCGCCAGGAGACTCCTCGATCTGTACTTTCAGCACCACCCTGGTGTCGACGTCTCAGACAAGCCCAAGCCTAACTGGGGCAGATTAGCAGCCATTGTCCTCACCCCCGGCGGAAGCGCCCCTGGGGTGGATGGCGTACCGTACGAAGCATACCACCCTGGGGCCAGATTTGTGGCGTGCCTCATTGCCCAGGCTTGGCATGCCGCCGACCTCAACCCAGCACTCCTGGAGGAGGTGCTAGGGCCTTCAGTAGACCTGCTCGTGTGGATCGGGAAAAAGCCTGGCGCTGAAACCTCCAATGACATGAGACCGCTCCAGCTACCCACGTGCATGCGCCGTCTTTTTGGAGCCTCCTTGGCTGATCTAATAGGCCCGGCAGTCGAACCGCTCTTCGGCCCGAATCAGGCGGCCAAAAGAGGAGGCCAGTGCGGCCCCAACACTGCGAAAGTTACCCAGCACCTGGGATCTCTCCCATAGCCCCCAACCGAGCCAGGCTCGGCCTGGGCTGCCCTCTTGGGTAGGCACACTGCAACCGTCGATGCATTTGTTAATCAAGCCGCCGCCGCGGTCGGGAACGCACCTTGCACGGCAGTGATCTTCTGCGACCAGAACAAGGCCTTCGAGAGAATCTCACTACAATGGGTGGGGAGCATCCTCCGGAGCTGGAAGCTCCCCCCCTGGCTGCTGCAAGCACTCAACTCTGGTTGCCGACCGACGGGTACAGACATGCAGGGATAAATACAAGGGGCCCGAGCGGCGCCTCCTGCGATCCGTCGGGATGGGCGGCACCGCTTCCCCGCTTCTCTGGAGCATGGGGTACGACCCCCTCATCGCAGCGATTGCCTCCATCACAGGCGAAGACGACCCCACTTACGTTGACGACCTCGCAGCCCTCCTCAGCACAACAAAGCAGGCACTGCGCGCGGCCATCGCCCTTCCCTGGGCCGCTCGGGCAGCCGGGCTCCTGGTAGAGGCCCACCGTTGTAGAGGAATCAGGACCGCAGACTCCCCAGGCCTCAGAGCCGCGCTGGAAGAGGCACCTGTTCACTACGAACATGACAGTGACAGCGTACTGATCTCCGGGCTTCCCAGCGAGCTCATACAGACCCTCGTGGAGAGAAGCACAGGGCAGGGCCCGCCCAACTGTTGTGCCCCCTTCCAGCGCCCCTGCAGCTGCACCTTCAAGACTGCCCTCGTCCCTGCTGGTCATCAAGAATGGTGGCGAGCCCTCATGGAGCACACCCCATTCGGAGGGTCCTCGGTGCGAGATCAGTGGCCCTACCTCGGGGCTGTTGTCGTCTCCCGAGCAGCTGAGGGCGAAGTGCCCCCCCTAACGGAGGGCTCACTAAAGGGCAGGAAGACGCCCTAAACAAAGGTACCTGGGAGCGGCCCCTTCCCAAGATGAGGGGCAGAGCCATGGCCCTCCACCTGGCCAAAATGTCCCCCTCTCGCACGGCGGCAGCCCGGAACGCGTATCTTGTCTCCCTGGCTCCGTGCGCTGCCCACTACGCCCTCCCCGACATCGTGCAAGAACGCGAGCTACGCGTCCAGCTCAGAACCGCGCTTGGCCTGGCTGGGTCCTCCTGGGTCCCCGATTTCGTCCTCACTGGGGTGGGCATGCGCTTTCAAGTGCAGGGCGCGCCCAGTGCCCGGTCGCGACAGCCCGTGCTGTGGCAGCCAGAGCACACGCTCTCAATGACTTCTGGGGCCCCATTCCGGCCAGGAAACGCGCCAGGAACAGATGGAGCAAACTGCTGGTGACTTCCCCTAGGCCCAATATGATCACCGAGCGGAAAGCCGACCAAGCACTATGTCGGGTTTGTGAACAACCAGAGCTCCTTGAATGCAAACATTTTCGGCAGGATTACCTATGCGGCCGCGTGGGCACAGATGCGCAGCCACAACCTCTCCAGGTGGCTCCTGGACACCAGCCAAGGGAGGAGATGGCAGCCGTCCGACGGGGGCGAGTGGAAACTGCTGCGCCACTGCACTTCTTTCACCGAAGCGCACCACGTGACGTGATCCGCGTCCTATGCAACGGCCTACCTGGCTCGGCGAGACGGAGGAGCGAAGATGAAAGGAGGCCGCGCATGTGTTCATGCGGGGCACCGGCCAAGAGCGTGTGGATCACCGCCAGTCCCAGCGACGATGGCGCAGCCTGGTGCGCGCGATGCATCGGCCCAGGCCCGCGCGCATCTGCGCTCTGGCAGACGCTACCACCCTGCCTGCTACCCCCCTCTCTTCGAGACCAAGCAGAGGCTTGCGCGCTTACCTGTGGGCACCTGCACCCGCCCAACAGAGACGGACCATATGGGCGCTGCCCTCAGTGTGGACTCGGCGAGGCAACCGCCGAACACGTGTGGAACTGGTGCCCAGCCGCGGCACTTGCTTGGTGCACCGTCAGGGGCCCCGACGACCCACGGACCTTTGCCCAAGCCATCGCCAGCAGCGGCGAACATCAGCCCTTGCTCGCGAAGTTGCTGCGCCAAATATCCTTCAGGTACTGCGTCGACCTCGCCGCCGCCCCCCTGGAGGCTACCGAAGCCGCCGGGCTCATCCTGCAGGGTATAGTCGTTGCCGACATTGACCAATATGGGAACAGCGAGGGCGAGGGGCAGGAGGTGGAAGACCCCCCCCCCAGGATCGACAACCCAGACGAGACGTCTGTCTGGTCCGCCATGCGAGATACCTGCAGTATGTGCAACCCATGCGCCATCCTTGAAAGAACGATCTGTGGAGCTGCCAGGCCCCATATGCAGCGACGCGCCCGCAGGGCTGGAGGAGAGATCCGCAGGCTCCCGGTGGTCACCAGACACCACAACCCTGGGGACAGACTTGCGGTCTTACAGGCGCCACAGACCCGGGCCGCATGGATGCTCCCAGGGCGAGGCTGGTTCACTTGCCCCAGAACTGACGACGCTCCCATCGCCAGCTGGACTTCAGTCTTCTGCCGGGAGTGCAGGTCTCACACCACCGCCCTGGCCGCCAACTCTAGCCTGGAACCTGGCGACGAGGTCGCAGTTCGCAGCTCGCCCTTCCCCGACTCCAATAGTACCCAATGCCCTGTGAGGTCTCCCTCGACGGTGGTGCTAGGAGCATTGAGGGCGCCACCAAGGAAACGGGTGCTGGGGCCATCCTGTGGCGCCACAACCCCGCCGTTGCCATTGTAGCGCTCCCAGACTGTGGCAGCGCACAGATGGCCGAAGTAGCTGGCTGCCGTGCTGGTCTGGCCCTGCTCCCCCACCTCAGGGGCCCGCTCCGGGCCGCCAGAGTGGTCGGCGACAACCTCGCCGCCGTGCGATACGGGGCGGGCACCGCCAGATACCGAAGGCTCCACCTAGCCCGGCAGATGGAGGATGCCCTAGGGCAGGCGGAAGGTGCGGGCTGGGTACTCACGTGGCAAGCGGTCAGACGGAGGCTGAACAAGGCCGCTGACAGCCTCGCCACCATCGGGATCTACTGGGCCGACGCCCTTTGCAAGGAAGGCGTGAGCACGGTCAGCACTCACATACAATGGGCGAGTGACGCCCCCGCCCGACCAGCTCACTTTCCTTTTCATGACGGACCGGAGGTCAACCTCTGCGACCCATCCGAGTGTGCTGCTGCTGCGTTCCAGCTGGAAAATCCTTCCTCCTCCCCTACTCCAGCTCTTCTCCGATCTGGTCGCCGATCGATCGATCCCCGCGCCAGCTGAGGTCCCTGCTGCCTTGGCTCAAGCCATTTTCCGCCCCCCCACCATTTGCCAGTTTTCTGCGGCTTTTGGCTGCGCCCCCCTCCAGCAGGATGACGAAGAGGAACAATAATGGGCCACTGGCCCGTTGGCCTTCCCCCGCAGTCCACTGTGCTGAAGGGCCGTGCAAGGTTGATGGCCGTCTTCCCTTCCGTGCGCGCGAGTGCCCGTGGCTCCGATGGGCGCACTTCCACGGCGAATGGTGCTGGTGGTGCGAGGTGTGCCAGAAACACGGTGACGGCAAGGGGCGTCCCCTGGGATGGCCCCGCGCAGTCGAAGCAGGAAAGCAGAAAGACACTGGTTGGCTGGACCCAGGGCAGTTCACCTCGCCAGGCAACCTCTGGACCAGAACGGGCGGCAAGGACTACGACCAGGTGTCCAAGATCACCGTCAGCAGACCACAATGGCCCGGCTGGGCGCTGCCAGAGCCAGTCAAGGAGGGCACCCTGCCCCACCTTCCAGGTTGGACCTTCCCAGACGACTGGGACTACGTTCCAGTCAACTTCCCGTGCCGCGACGACCTGTTCGATTTCACCACCACCCCTGGCACCGTTCACTCGATGGACCTGCGCCCGCCTAACCAGTGCTGGGCGGGGTGGGGGAAGGCGCCCAGAGACGCGCGCAGAGCCTGGGGGGCCACGGCGCCTCCGCCACCGCCCCCGCCCGGCGCGTGCGTTGCGCCGCTCGGAGGGCCCCCCGCCTCGCGGAACCCATGGGGGGGGGGCGGAACAATGCCTCCAGCAGGGCCTCCTCGCAGGAATCAGCGGAATGGACCCGGCCCAGGCGCGACGGAGATATGGGCCAATTCAGCTGGCCAGACGCCCCCTCCGCTGTGAGCAGAAAGGTAGTGCTCGAGTCATCAGCGGCCGCAGCAGCGGATGCCATCGCCCGACTATTCGCAGTCCCCGCCAACAGCGCAGCAGCCCAGTACCTCCTTCACACCCCCTCTGGCTCAGTTCCCTCGGGCGTGAACCTCCCGAGACATTGGGGGCGAGACCTGCGACAAATAGGGCGCACCCTCGACAGGCTGGCTTGGATTGAGTGCATGGCGGCCACTGACACCGTCTGGGATGGCCCCACCAAGGCCAAAACAGACTTGGTAAGAAGGCAGAGCTGCGCGCTGGGCGTGGCGGTCACCCCCATTGACGAGCAGTCCCCTTGTGAACTCCTCGATCAGTTCAAGTTGCGGAATGCACCTCCCGCCCAGAAGGGGAAGTTGCCGCTGCACCTGCGCGGGCCCCAAGAGTTCAAGGTCCCCCTCAAGGGTCAGGAACAGGGCAGGAAGCCCGCGCGCTACTCCTCAGCATCACCAGCCCATCCGCGGACCAAGTGGCCTCGCTCAAACTCTTGTGGGCACCCGAATTCGAAGGTGCTGCCCCCGCAAGCGACTGCGACGCGTTGGGTCTCAGACGGGGGACCAAGTACCCCAGCAACGGGGGCTTTGTGACATGCGACGTAGATAGATACGGGAAGTTCCACGCTGACGACAGGATTCCAAGGCCACACGAAGTGGGGGTGGCGTGGTGCAGGCCGGACAAGGCCCCCCCCCGGATACAGTGCCGGCGTATCTCTACCTCTTATCGCCGAGATCTACAGGTTGCAGCGGCCCCCCTCAGACCTGGTCGGTGCGCCGCTGGACGTCATCGCGTACCTCCTCACCTTCCGCACTGCCGACAAGAAGAACAAGACGTTGGCCAATAGCGTGGAGAACACTTTACTCTGTGGGCAAACTCTCACGTGCCAAGGCTACCATCGAGGTCCAGGCCCCTGGCATGACACCCACGGTGGCGGGCAGCGGCGTGGCAGCGTCGCATCACCCGACCGAGGCGCTGGCCATCGCCCCCTTCTCCGACCATGAAGTGGACAATGCAGTTGGGCAGGTCTTTCAACGGGCCAGGGATCTACCTTCGACCGCGGCGCTCGAGGAAGGCGCCAGGCGCCGCCAGCTCAACTGCGACGCCACGCGGGCCCTCGCCGCCACCACGCAACACCACGTAACAGTCGTGCACGGACCCCCTGGAACCGGCAAGACAGTCTTCTCACTCGCCACCATGGACACGTGGGCCGACGCACTCCCTGAAGGGCAAACGGTGGCGCTGACTGCAGGCTCCAACACAGCCGCAGATCAGCCAGCTCTCGGTCTCGGCAGCGCACACCAGGCTAGACTAGGGCACAGGACAGGCTACCCTACCAGACGCGTCCGTCTGGCCAGAGACTTCCGAGTGGCGAAGGCACTAGCCTCGATCACCCCGGGAGGGCACTTCCTCAGGGCGCGCGGTAGGCTCCAATTCGAAGGCGGATCCTCCAAAGACTTCTCCGCTTTCCGTACCCAGCTCCTCAAGGCCGCCAAAGCGATCTTTGCAGCGCACGAATCCGCGGAGGCCCCCAGGAATGCTGCCCCGGTAGCCTTGCTCATCATCGACGAGGCAGGGCAAGCCCATGAGCTTATGGCCGCCATGTCGCCCCGCAGCGCCATCCGCTCAGGCGGACACCTGGTGCTGGTCGGAGACCCTAAGCAGCTCCCCCCCACTGTCCTCTCCAGAAAGGCCGCCGACCTCGGGCTCTGCCTCTCCATCTTCGATCGGCTACACCACGCCTTGGGGGGCGAGACAACAGCCGTGGTGCAGCTAAGCCTTTGCTGCCGCATGCACCCCCTGCTTCTGACATGGCCGAACGTAGCCTTCTACAACAACACAATGCGCTCTGGACTCACTGACCCCTTCACCCAGAGGCCCCTTATCGAGGGACTACCATGGCAGAAGCTACGGCCCTGGGACAGCGACAGGCTTGAAGCACTTGCCAAGGCCGCGGCCACCCCCAAGGAATACATGGAGAATATGCTACGGGACCTTATGCCAGGCTCCCATCGCGAGGAAGAGCGGCACCGGTTTCTCCTTGTCGACAACCCCTCCCTCGAGGTCACCTCAAGGCTCCATGCAGGGTGCGCGAACCTGCCGGAGGCCGCGCAGGCTGTGGACATCGTGCGCGCACTCCTGCCTGCCATTAACAAAGGCGCAGCTGTGCGGGTCGTGGTGGGTTACCAGCTGCAGTGTGCAGTCCTGGAAAAGGGATGGCCCCAGTCGGAGAGAAACATCAGTGGCGCCCTCGGACAAGCCAAGGCCAAGGGCAAAGGGAAGGGCAAGGAATGGTCAGCTCAGGACGGCGGGCCCCCCCCCACCCCCCCGCATACGCCACTGACGCCAGGGGCCGCGCGATCGTGTTCGTACAGCGCAGTGCTCCTCTCACCGGCCTCGCCCTACGCTTCCCCGGACTACGGCAGCTCGCCGATGAGCATCTCGCAAGCGGCGGGCTCACCATCTCTACCATCGACTCCAGTCAAGGTGGCGAGGCCGACCTGGTCATCTATCTGACCACTCGGTCCAACAAGTGGCACGACTGGGGGGTTCATGGACAACCCCAACAGGGTGAACGTAGCGATCGCCCGCGCCACCACCAACGTGGTCATCATCGGTGACGGAAGGATGTTCGGCACAGCCACAGGCGCCCGCCTACGGGAACTGTCAGAGTATGGAAGATTCGCGAAGCTATGGGTCCGCTTCAAAGGTGATGACCTGGGCTCAAGGTGGACGCTCGAGACCGATGAGGTTTTTGACCCCATCGAGGACCTCGCAACGTGGATCCCTGCGGCCCCCTCCCACACTGGGGACGACGCCATAAAAGGGCTCGGCGACGCCATCAAGAAGGCCAAGGCCTCCATGGAGAACAATTTCGCCGACCGCATTGCTGCCCCGCTCGACCCCGAGTTCTCCTGGGAGAAGCTCGGAGAAGCCATCGCAGGCAGCCTGCAGAGGGTGGTCGAGGACCCGGCAATTGGAGTCATCCTTTACACCGTGGCCGGGCTCCACCCCCACCAATGGTCCATGGGCGCCACCCCGAGGCTGCCCGGCAGCCTCGATCGGAAAGCATGGAGCCACCTCGGGTACTGCACGGACGTTGAGCTTGGGATCGACGCAAGCAACCTTGTCTACAACCTGACGTGGGCGGCCCTGGTCTGGTTCCTGGGGCTGGCACTCCCTGGGCCAGCTCCCAACGCAAGGTCCCGCTGGACTCACTCCCCCCATTGCCACGCGCTAAGGATATTAACCACCGCCCCAAACCCACCAGCAAGTGCACTCCTGTCGACGTGCTTCCCCAATTTCCCGCAGCCTGAAGTCAAGATACGGGCAATTGCAAGCGACATAGGGTGCACCCTGGGATGCAGCACCTGCACTCACTGCTCCGCCCAGGCCAATCCAACTCGACGCTCAGACACACCCTTTGCAGCAGCGACGGGCTCCCGCTGGGCGCCCCCGCGCTCAGAGTCCTCCTGGTGGTAATGATGTTGCAGCTCCGGGAACCTCGCGCAACGCTCTGGCCATTCCCGCATCCTGAGGCCACGGGGGACATCTTTGAGGCCGCCATGGCCTCTGCCTCCCCTGGCAGGAAGCCCACAAGGAGTTCCGTACCCAGTTCGCCGCCACTTGGGGCTTCAACCTGGGTGCCCTTGCCTCCCTCCACGGCAAGATGGAGGATGCCATCCGTCACATCAGCACGCTGGCCACCTTCGCCCACCATCGCCTCGCTGCATCCGTCTACGGCTGCCCCAAGACGTGGGCAGGGATGCTGGAGCACGAGTTCGCCCTCGAAGCCCCCATGCGCGCACTGGAAGTGATGGTCAAGCCCGCGGACATCAGTCAACTGAGCCTGGGGGGCTGCTCCATATGCCAGTTGCACAGGGAGCTTGCCGGTGCAGACGAGGGACTTGGCTGCCCACGCACCATGGCAGACGTGCAGTACATCGGAGGTGGAATCGCCATGTCCAACCGTCGCTTAGACGAGGACCTTCCCGCCTCTCCAGCCCCCGGCGCTCTGCTCATCCCTCCCTCCGTGTGCGATGACAGGTTTTGCAAGACGCAACAGGGCGCCAGCTTCAATCGCGACGATTGCACCAACGCGGGGATGCAAGGCACAGCCGGTACCTGGGAAGACGACGACACGCGTGAGCTGCTGGCACAGAACCGCGCCCAGGCCTACACGCAGGGACGGAACTGCAGGTGGCTCTGTGAACTGTGCTGGATCAAGCCCCTGGAAAAGAAAGGTGTTGAGGTTCCCATCCCTAACCGCATGGACGGTGGCGCCAAGAGGACCCTGCAGCAGCGCCTGCAGGAGTGCAAGCGCAGACTGGAAGAGGCACGCTTTCGCAAGAAAGCTCGGACCCCCCCTGGCCAGCCTGCCAATCGGGTACGGGCGACCGAACAACGCGCCAACCCCTTCTATCATGAAGAACCTCGTCATGTGCACACCTCCTTCTTTCCAGCCACCAAGCGTCGGCGCCGCCCTCCCACCTCGCAGACTGTGCGATGGCAGGTTCGGGCCAGACTCGCACCGCACAAGCCTGTGCACAGCCATGTGCGACACATGCCCCCCCCGGGTCTCCGCTGCTTGTTTGGGAAACCGGCCGCGCAGCTCTCGGTTGTTTCATGTGGCGCCCCGAGCCAGGGGCACCGTGCAACGAGCAGACAGGCTTGCCACCGTGGGAGATGATGCCAAACCTCTGGGCCAGGCAGCAGTGGAATGCGGAATGGGCCTGCAGAAGGTGCCTCATCCACATTTGGAATGTCGCGCCAGGCGTCCTTGACCACATCCTCGACCACCACTCGTCCGAGGTATGCCCCACTGCTCCCACCAAGCGGAAGACTACATCGGAGGTGCCAGAAGACAGCTACGACATGTGCGCACACCTCTCCCCAGCAGGAATCAGTGCGACGGTGAATGGCGCTTTCACACGACCCACACCCCGCGAGGATGGCTCGTCACCACATGACACGGATACCAACAACCAAGACGGCCAAACGGGAGTAGACGGCAGGGCCTCCAGCAGTAACAGCTCCTCTTTCCCCGAAGGGCCGCCACCCCTGTGCCCCTACTTGCCCGCGCTCTCCACCCACCGCCCCGAAGGGGTGGAGTCAGACGGCCCGGTCCACGCCCTGGTCAAGTGCACGATTGAGTGGAACCACGCAATCTACACCCAATGGGCCTCCTACGCACAGCAACAAGGAGAGAACATCAAAGGGGACATAACCGACGAAGCGAGGTGGCCGACTGAGCGGCTGCCCCCCTTCCTGGACACGGTGTGCGGAGACGCCATCCCAGAGAACGGTCACCCCCCACGCGTCCCATGGGGCGGGCAGCGGGCAGCGGCAGCCAGGGTCGTCTCACACCTTGCGGGCAGGAGCCAGAAATACAAAGAAGACTGTGACCGCTATGCAGACAGCCTCACCGACCAGAAGGGACAGTGCCCCTCCCGACAGCCGTTTCACATCCTCATGGCATTCCTAACAAGACTGGAAGGCTCCGACTTGGCCAGGGGAACCATCAACCACCTCGCCGCCCTGCACCCGGAGCCGGCCGCTAGCAGCTCAGGCCGAGATGGATCACCAGCTGCCAGCTGGCTCATCAGGTCCAGCAGCAAGGAATCCCCCGCGGCGGATCGCCGAGTGAAGGCCCACGGAGCACCCCCGACCCGCACCGACGCGCCACCTCCTCAGCCCGCTGAGACTGACCTGTCCCCTGCAACCCAGGAAGAGGGGCAAACCCCGCCGGGATACTGCAGAGGCGAAGGCGACGTGGAAGGGGTTGATTGGGGTGAAGAGGCGGGCAGGAAATCCGAGTCCGACTCCCGCGCGCGATCTAGCCCGCAGGACATCTCCGTAGACTCCGGCTCGCAGGTCAGCCCCACCCACCCCGACGACGACCTAAGTGATGCAGCTCCTCCCGTGGATGACAAGATGACCCAGGACCCCCCGCAGCTCTGGATAAAATCTCCCGACAGGAGCGACTCAGAAGTCTGGCCCCCATACGAGCAGGCTGCCGCCAGGCGAGCAGTCAGAGATAGGTACGCCCCAGGCGACCTTCCTAGCAGGGATGATCGGACCCGGAGCCTGAACGCCGCACGGGACAACAGGTCTTTCAGATATGCGGGTGGCGAAGGTGGCCGGCAACCACCTGCGAGTGATGAAGTCAGGGCCAGAGAACGCTCGGCCACCCCGCCCCCATGCGACTTCTCCCGACTACCGCGCGTCGCCCAGGCCTCCTGGAACGACACGTGGAGAACGCTACCACCCGCAGCGCACCCTGACGGTCCCATGGGAGGCACCCCCATGTACATGTGTCCAGTTGACAATGCGGACGTCTCAAGGGACGAACCGGCACCAGACAAGATCTTACGGCTGCAGAAGACGCTGGGAGGTTCGTTGAACGGAGTCTGGGGCGCCAAGGGAGCCACTACATCAAGCTTGATCCCAAGCTCAATTCCGCACAATTTTGCAACGATTTCCTCCAGGCATGGAGCATAGCGGAATTTGACGCCCATAAGATGGATAGAGAGTACAAGGTCCACGTCGACTGGTCGAGTGTCAAAGTAAGGCACCGCGAACTCATGCAACGCGACGCCAGACCGCGCACCGCCCGCGGGGCCGATAGCAGTGGCTGCCCACCCCCATGGGTCACAGCGGGCAAGGGGGCGGCACGTGCGGCCCCGCCAGAACAGTGGACCGGGGCATCCAGCTCAGGCTCGTCGTGGCGTGGATGGCAGTCCTAGGACGCTTGGGGGCACCAAGGGGCGTCATGGGCCGACGCGGACTGGAAGGCGAAGGGCAAACGTTCCTCCCCCAGAGGAGATCACCCACACGCTGACAAGCGCCCAGGAGGTTGGGACTCCCGACCCAGATGACGGGGGCGCAACGAGGACCCGCGCGGGACTGGCCCTCCCCCCCCCAGCGAGAGTAGGGCCGCAACAGTCACCGCCACGGCCCACCAACTTACGTGCTGCCTGCCGCGCGCAGCGCACACTACCTCGCTCCTACCTCTCTGCCCGGCATTCGCCGCCACCCCCCTCCCCAGTCGGTTTCGCCCGCAGCGCCCGGCCTGAGCCGCAATACTCTGTGCTACCTCCTATGGGGCGGAGGAGCGCCAATACCCTTGCGCTGCGCTTTTAGACAGCCCACGCTGGTCTCGTGGACCTTGCAGCACCCGGCCTCGGCCCAATGCGTGCTACCCTCGCGGGGGCGGGGAGCGCCAATGAGCTTCGCACATAGACAGCCCGCGCTGGAGACGTGGACCTTGCCAGGCCCTGCCAACATGGGCTCAGGGGTCGTCTGTGCACCCTCCTTGGGCAGCCCACTTTGGGCGGCAGAGACTGGTGGCTGAAATGGCCCACATCCTGCGCTCCACCCTTCCTCGCACAGTGGACGGCAGCGGTCGGGGTGCGAAATCATCCGCCGCACTGCCCGCGCTCAGCCCCATTCGCCCACGTGGGCTCTGGGGTCGTCGGTGCCACCCTTCCAGGGCAGCCCACTTTGGACGGCAGAGACTGGTGGCTGAAATAACCCACCTCCTGCGCTCCACCTCTTTCATAGCATAGGGTACGGCTGCGGTTGGGGTCCGAAATTACCGCACCGCCCGCGCTCAGCCCCATTCCCCTGTGGGTCGGAAGTTCTGTTCATGGATGCTCGGGGTCGCCGTCTGTGTTCAGCGGCAATTGGCTGCGCCCCCTCCTCTTTCTCATGCGCAATGTCCCTGCGGCTTTTGGCTGCGCCCCCCACCATGTCCGCCGAGTTTGCACCAGTCGCTGAAGTGTGGCCGCCCCGAGACCTTCCCTGGGCGTTTCAGTCGCCTGGGCGCGTCCCCCGGGCCCTGGGCATTGTCGGCGCCCCCTCCTCCTCCTCCTCCTCCTTCTCCTCCCCCGCCTCCTCCTTCATTCACAATGGCTCTGCGGCTTTTGGCTGCCCCCCCCCCCCCCCCCCCCCCCCCCCCCCCCCCCCCCCCCCCCCCCCCCCCCCCCGTGCGAAGATTGCTGTGGCCGCTGAGGTGCGCTCGCCTTGTGACCGGCCCAGGGAGCTTCGGCCCCCCGCGGCTGATTCAGCCCTTCTCCTGATACATGGTCGCCATGGCGCGCCAGCGAGCGAGCCCGTGGTCAAGACGGTCCGTGCATGGCTGCCCAGGGATCATCATCTGTGTCCAGCGGCATTCGGTTGCACCCCACTCCTCTCATTCACAAGTCTCTGCGGCTCTTGGCTGCGCCCCCCCCGATCAACGCCATAGATGGCATCGCCCGTTGAAGTTGAGACCCGCCCGGGGAGCAGCAGTGCCGACCCAGTCCGGCAGGTCAGCGCGCTGACAGCCCTGCGGCCGGGCAGCTGCCGGCGGCCCGCCTGCCCCGGCTCCGGGCGCGTCCGCCCTCCGCAGGGGCAGCGTGGCATGTGGTGATGGGTGGTTACTGCCCACCATGCACCATGGAGAGTGCCCTCGCCGTGTGAGCGGCCCGTATTGAGTGGTTCAGCCTTCTGCGGTCAAGTTGTTCAGCTCTTCTCGGCGCAGACACATGCCAAGCCGTCGCCAGGACATCGCGCCGTTGGGCCCCCGGACCGCGTGTGTCGGATACGATGTGGGTGCGCTGCCTACCAGCTGGTTGCCAACCTGCGCGCGCACGCCAGTGGTGCTGCAGTGGATGGGGGCCCGCCTCCCCGCAGTGACACTGGCGCTCAGCGGCAGGCAGCGCCCCCCCCCACCTGTGTATCGCCTTGGTTCTCTGCGGACCCGTTCATGGCGCTACCTCAAGGACGTCTCGGCCCGCTGTCAGCACGCCGCCTACGTGCGTTGCGGCCTGCAGCTCGGTCGCCGCCAGGCATTGGCTCACGACGGGCGCCGGCGTACTCGGCTCCTCGGGCTGCGTGGAAGGTGGAGATCGGTTGCGTTTGTCAGCCATACGTCCGGTGTTATTTGATGTCTGGCTTCGCCAGGGAGTGGCCCTGCACCGAGTGGTTCAGCCTTCTGCAGTTCGTGGCCGCTCCCTTAGCAGGTCAGTCTGCTACCGGCCTCCGTCAGTACTTTGCATCGTTGTGCCCCCGAACCGCGTGAGTCGGATACGATGTGTGCGCGCTGGCTACAGGCTGAAGGTGGCTCTACCTCGTGCGCGCAGATCGTGGTCGCCCCCTTCTCATGCGCAGGGACGGGCTACAGCCGCGCCGCTGCGTCAGTGAGCCATGATGTGTCAGGCCCTATTCTTTTTGCCGCTCCTTCTTTTTTCATGGTGCTGCCGTGTGCCCTGGCTGGGGTCCGCACTTGCACCCTTCCCTCCCCCCCCCGCCTCCTGGCCTCGCATCCGAGTGCTGTTCGGCCGGAGACTTGGCGCCGCCAGGGCGACTTCTCCCCGCCGTTCCAGTGCCGTCCCTGAGCCGGTCGCCGCGCTCGTCCCCGCCCGTCGGGATGCTCGGCTCGATCACCTGGTCGCGCTGTACGCGTCCTCGTTTGTGGTCCGCCACATGCTGTGCGACCTGCAGACAGCAGCCGGGGAGTGCGGACTCAAGCTGCACATGGGCAAAACGAAGATTTTGTCCAATGTAGAAGTACGACATGGGGTTCCGAGGCAGAAGCAAGTCCCGGTGGGGGAAGGTTACGTCGACGTTGTCCCCTTCGACGGTGACACTCTCTATTTGGGAAGGCTGGTCTCGTTATCTGATTTCCACGACGTCGAGCTGACTCACCGCTTCTCTCGTGGATGGGCGGCGTTTGGGAAATTCAAGAAGGAGTTAACCAATAAGCATTATCCGCTGCGTTGCAGAATGCGCCTGTTCGACGCGACGGTGACTTCCTCCGTGCTCTACGGCAGCGGGTGCTGGGCGATGACGGTGGAAAGGATTCGCATATTGCAGACCGAGGAGAGGAAAATGCTGCGGCGCATCGTTCAGACGCCGAGGAGACATTTCGAACTTGCCGATATGAGCGTAGAGCAAGAAAGCTGGGTGGATTGGATTACGCGCGCCACCAGACGGGCCGAAGGACTTTTCCGGCGAGCCGGATACCGCAGCTGGGGAGACCAACAACGGGGCAGAAAACGCCAGCTGCAAAACCGAATCCAGCAACGCGAAGACGGGCGCTGGTCCACCAACCTGCTGGAGTGGACACCTGAGGGCGTTCGCGTGACCGGTCGGCCCCGCAAACGCTATGCGGATTGATGAGCAAGTTGCGCAGCTCGCAACGCAACGCCCGCCAAGCAGCACTGCTGGCAATTTTTCGATGGCCCCTCCTCTCCCTCCCCTCCCCTGCCTCCCTTCCGGCCTCCCGTGTCGTCTTTCTGCTTTCTTCGCTCCGTCGTCGTCGCTGTCGTTGTCGTGGTCGTTGTCGTTTGTGGCCACGCCGCCTGGGAAAACTCAGCGGCCACTCTGCGCAGCTCGCAGTGCAGCATTTTCACCACCCTGCCAATGCACATCATGGCTTCTGTTCTGCTGATTGGCGAGCCCGACCGCCCTCAAGGGGCACGGGCGCGGGACCACCCGCAGCGCTGCATCCTGTCCTGTCCTGGAGTTGGCGCATAAAGGGCGACTTCTCCCCGCCGTCCCGCCGCCAGTCGCCGCTCCTTGGCGTCCCCACTTGCCGGGATGTTCGCGCCGGTCTTGGCGTCTAATGAGGGTCATTTTGTCCCTTGCATGTGCATGCGCCACTGCGGCCAATTATCTTCGTTCCGCGCCCCGAACGTTGCCCCGCTTCTTGACCTTCGTCTGGGAGCCGCCGACCAAAAAAAGTATCCCCACCAGCCCATCCAGAAACGACGCCCAGGCGACTAGAGGGTCGTCCTGAGGGGCTTTTCGGCGTCTTGGGTGCCTCGGGGGGGGCCTCTTTGGGCCGCTTGGGATCCTCTTGGGGGCCTCCTGGGGGCCTCTTGAGGCCTCTTGGGGCCGTCTTGGGGCCTCTTGGGGCCTCCTGGGCCCTTTTTGGGGCCATCTTGGAGGACATCGATCAAAGAAGAGGGGAGCTTCACTTAGGGTTGCCCCCTCTCAGAAGGCCAGAATGGGGCCAAAACCCAAGTACTATCGATGATTTCGGCTTCAAGGAAGAGGGGAGCTTCAATTAGGGTTGCCCCCCCAGGAGGCCAAAATGGAGCCACAACCATCGTAAAATCAATGATTTTGGCTTCCTCGCCGAGGCCGTCTTGGACGCTATGACCGCTCGCGGCCCCTCCCGTCCAGGTCCGCAGGGAGGGGGCAGGGGGAGGGGTAAACCCCTCTCCGAAGGGGAAGAGGGAGGGGCGGAAGAGGAAACGCTCTAAACCACCGACGCCCAGAGGGCCGGTGGGATTCCTCCTGTTCCTCCTCGCCCTCCTCCTCCTGCTCTTCCTCCTCGTCCTCGTCTTCCTCTTCCTCCTCGTCCTTCTCTTCCTCCTCTTCTTCTCCTCGTGCAGCTGGATTGGAGGAGAAAGACGAGAAACAGGAGGAAGAGGATCGTTCTCAACCGAGCATCGAATCCTCGTGCGTTTGTCCCCGTTTGCTCCTCCTCCTCATCGCCCTCCTTTGCCTCCTCCGTCGACGTTATCGAAACCGCGGCCGTCGTTGTTCGGCAACAGCGAGGAGTAGGAGGGGAGGAGGAGGATAATGATGTGGGGGGAGGGGGGGGGGGAAGTGGAGGAATGATAATGAGTAGGCTGATAAGGAGGAGGAGGAGGAGGAGGAGGAGGAGGAGGAGGAGGAGGAGGAGGAGGAGGAGGAGGAGGAGGAGGAGGAGGAGGAGGAGGAGGATAATATTGATGATATAATTAAGGTGAGGAATGGGACGAGAGAGGGCGGATAAGGATGATGAGGCTGATAGGAATGGAAGGATGAGGAGAATGATGATGATGATGAGGAAGAGGAGGAACAAGGGCGAACATAAGAGCCATATGCCTCTTGAATGACTCTCGGAATCTCCTCTGGCTTTTCTTGGAAGTGAACGGATGAGGATGAGGTTCACGGGGAGAGGAGGGAGGGGAGGGAGGAGGGAGGAGGACGAGGAGTATGCAGATAAGGGAGAGGATGATGATGAGGAGGAGGAGAAGGAGGAGGAAGAGGAGGCCATCCAGGGCGAGGAGGGGGAAGGATGATGAGAACGTGGAGAAGGACGAGAAAGAGGATATGGGGGATGCAGAGAAGGACAGGAGGGGGGAGAAAGAACAGGCGGATGAGGATGAGGAGGAGAAGGCTGAGCATGAGAAGGAGCATGATGATTAAGTTGATGAGGGCGTTGATGACGATGGTGATGGGGATGAGGAGGCGGAGGAGGAGGAGGAGGAGGAGGAACATGGCGAGCAGAAGAGCCAGAAACCTCTTGAATGCGATGCCTCTCGGGAAGAGCCAGAAGCCTCTTGAATGCGATGCCTCTCCGTGTCTCTTCGGATGTCTCTTGGCCGGCTAAGAGCCGTCTTTGCGCGTTTCGCGTTCATCGGAGATCTAGACGGTTCCCGTTTGCCCACGAGCCCATGCAGAAACGATACCCAGGCGAGTGGGGGTGATTAAGGAAGTGCGGGAGCAAAGAGGTGGACAGCCGCTCCGTGCGAAAGAGGAGGAAGAGAAGGAGGAGACTAGATGGATGGATGAGGAAGTGGCGAGAAGGAAGATGCATAGCCTGAATAGGATGAGGAGGAGGAGGAAGAAGATGAGTAGGATGAGCAAAGGGGAGCACGAAGAGGACGGCGAACAAACGAGCCAGAAACGTCTTGGATCCCTCTCGGTGCCTCTTGGGATGTCTCCTGGGCGCTTCTTGGAGGCCTCGTGGGACGTCTTGGGGGTCTCCTGGCGTTCCTGGGGAGCTCTTGGGCATCTCGGGCGCCTCGGGGGGACCTCTTGGGGCCGCTTGGGGCCCTCTTGGGGGCCTCTTGGGGGCCTCTTGGGTGCCTCTTGAGGCCATCATGGGGCCATTTTGGAGCCATTTTGGGGTCTCTTGGCGCCTCCTGGGCGCCTCTTGGGGCCATCTTGGAGGACATCGATCAAAAAGGAGGAGAGCTTCAATTACGACCCCCCCTCGGAAGCTCCAAAAATCGCCTCTTGGGCTTATCTTGGAGCGCTCTTGGAGCGCTCTTGGGCGCTCTTGGGGCCGTCTTGGGACTCTGTTGGGCCCCTCTTGGGGCTCTCTTGAGCCATTTGGAGCCATCTTGGGCATCGGATGGCCATCGGAAGCGAACCGGCGAGAAAGCACAAATCATTGGTTTCCCTCCGGTTTTTGAAGGATTTGCTGGCTTGATTTAGGGCGAATTTAGGTTGAGTCGGTTGAGTGTTTTTAGGTTTTTGATGGTTTTTGATGCCGACGACGATTGTAATGATGGTGGTTATCAAATCGTAGTGCTGATGGTGGTGGCGATGGTGATGGTGATGATGGTGGTGCTCATCACATCCAGAATCACCATCATCACCATCACCATCATCACCATCACAACCGCCCTCACCATACCATCATCACCATCCCCATCCCCATCCCCATCCCCATCCCCATCATCATCATCATCATCATCATCATCATCATCATCATCATCATCATCATCATCATCATCATCATTATCATCATCATCATCATCATCATCATCATCATCACCATCCATACCATCAACATCGCCATCACCATCACCATCGTCACCGTTGTGGTCCGTAGGACTTGGCTCAAAATAATAATGTCGTCGTCCGCTGGGGCGGTTTCCCCGAGCCGTCCAGCCTCGTCGTCCCCTCTTTTTCCGAGGGCAGCTTCGCCGAGCCATGCTTTTTCTTCGAGGGCAGCTGCTTCGCCGAGCCCTGCTTCTTCTTCTTCAAGGGCAGCGTCGCCGAGCCCTGCTTCTTCTTCGAGGGCAGCAGCTTCGCCGAGCCCGAGCCCGAGCCCTGCGGCCGCGTCGAGGGCAGCTTCGCCAAGCCGTGGCAGCTGCAACAGCTCGGACGCAGAATCGGCCGTGGCAGCTGCAACAGCTGCCGTGGCCGCTGCCGACGCAGCGGGCTCCGAAGAGGACAGCGGCTCCAACAGCGGCTCCGACAGCGGCTCCGAAGAGGACAGCGGCTCCAGCAGCGAGGCAGCCGCGGCTGCAATAGCGAAGGCGAAGGCCGCCCCGAGCAACGTAGTCGAGAAGTTCCCGCCTTCGTTGTCCATGACCCTGGAGGAGCACGTCGCCAGCCACGACTACCCAAAGCACGTCTCCACCTGCGGCGCTTGCAAATTTTGGAAGAACAAGGGGAACTGGAGCGCCTCGATGTCTGCGACGAATCCAGTAACACTGAAGAGTGAAACTTGAATAGGCTGCGTTGGTGGTAGATTTGCAGTCTGCTTGTTCTGCTCGGCGTTCAAGGGCGCTCGCTGCATTTCCACCATAGGCCAGGGATCCGCGAGTTTCCAACGCAAGGAAAACCTCGTGCGCCATGCACAGTGCGAGGAGCACCAGGCAGCAGAAGCGGCGTGGAAACAGCGGATTCGAGCGCAAGGTGCGCACCAGGGTCTCCCCGTGTCTGTGTTCTCCACAACGGCTGCATCATCTGCAGCAGCTGCAACAGCCGTGGCGCCTGCGCCCGCCGTCGTCCGCAACGCCGACCAGCGCCCTGGTTGCCGCGCAGTGGTCGCCACCCGTGCAATGTTGGAGACAACCAGTTCCTTCAGTAGTTTCGACGTGTGGCGGGATGCGTTCGTTGGGGGCGACCGCCAAGTTTTGGAGTAATCGGCAGTGCCGAAGGCCGGTGACCACCATGGCTCAGCACGAGAAGATCATCACGCAGAGGATCCTCAGACATGGTGCTGTTTTTCGTTTGGCTGCGGACGGCCTCGACCGCACGTGCCAGGTCGAAATTGGCCGTGCTGTGGTCGATCCCGAAGGCTTTGGACTTCCTCCCAAGCTACGGTCTCAAGGCAGGCTGGCTGGAACAGCTGGGCCCCGGAGGGCCCTGGATCGTGGATCGGGTGATCGGGATGCGGGAGTTCCCGCGGGACATGGATTGCGACGGCAAGGCTTCCATGCTGGAGGAGTGCGTCCGTCGCGCGTGCCAGACGGCAGGCGGGGAGGTGGACGGGGACTTGCACGAGCATGTGCGACAGGAGACTCGGGCATGGTGCAGCGATGGGGCCGATCTAAGTGTACCCCTGGCTGCAACAACTACGTTCCCTGGGCTGGCGTTTCACGCGTGTGGCGAGTCTCACTCGCCGCAGAAGGTTCTGGCCAATTCGATGAAAGGAGACAGCGAAATAACGACCACGGACGAGCTGCTGGTAACGGGTAAGAAGCCGCCAAGTCTGGCCAAGTTCCTGACTACCTCCACCGTGTTCCGCAACGCACTCGGGAAGCAGCAGCTGGTGGAAGACGGCGTCGCGTTCGCCAAAAACTTCGGCTGGGCCCCCCAGCGTTTCAACAGTCGGGCGAGGCCCTATGCAAGGGAAAGTCGGCGTTGGGAAGTCGTGTTCGAGGCGCTCGGAGCGGAGTCCCAGGGGAATTTCAAAGATCGGCGCGTTCTCGCCCGACATATTCTGGAAGGGCTCGGGGGCGAGAACAGTTCGCGCCTGCTCCTGGGGGGGTTGCTGGCCGACTTGAGCGCGGAGCACTGCTCCTGGATCGCCACCGGGGACAAGAGCAACCCCGACGCTGCCAGCGTTCAATACAGGGCCGCCGCTTTCTTTTCCAAGCTTGATACATTGTTCGTCAAGGGGGGGCATTCTGGCCATCCCCGACACGTTTACTGGCGTCGCCCTCAAGTTTCTGAAGGCCACGAAGCGGTTCATGTGCGGCACTGGCGTCCAGACCGTTGGTATCGGCGATTGGAGCACGGGGCCCCGAGCCCGCGAAGCCGCCCACGCGGCTCTTCGACGGGCGCAGGGGATCGTGGCCAATGTGAAGGAGAACATGAAGCTATATCGGCCAGGGCATTCTTGGTTGCACGCCTTTACAGCCTTTCGCTTGCCTCCCCCCCTGTCCCTGTCTGCAACAGCAGAGCATGCAACGGAAGCCGAGGCCTGTTTGAAGCGCATCTGCCAGGCGGCAGACCTCCCCGAACAGAAGGCAATCTCCCAGCTGCGGCAAATGTTGCCCCGTGCCGAGGAGCATCGCCATCGAAACGGGGGCGCCGCGCGGCAGGCTTGGGGCCGCGCTGCGGTGGAGTGGCCCGAGCTCCCCAGCGGCCGTCGCCTCGTGGAGCTCTTCATTGTATGGAAAACGAGCACGGGCAACTTGGAGAGGCGATTCCGCCGTTTCTCGGAGGTGCATTGCCCCGAGAGGGCGCGGCTCCTCGACGTGTCCGTCGAGGAGTGCACGCTCGCGGGCCAGGCGCCCTCCAGCAGGTTGCTGCGCGCGTGGCTGGACGGCAACGACGAGGGCAGCTCTGCCGCCAGTCGTTGGTACAGGCATGTGCTCAAGCTACATGAGGTCGCGCAGGGGAAGATCGTGCCGCTGAGGAGGGCCGAGAGGCGCGACAAGGGAAGCACGCGGGAGCCTGGGGCAGCACGTCGGACAGAGGTAGGCTTCGGGCGCAGGCGAGCAGCTGCCGTCGACGCCATGGCGGCCGCTTGCCCGAGCAAGCGCGCCCGCCTTCTCGCGGAGGGCGCCCCCGATCTCGCCGCGCTGGCTCAGGAGGCGGCCCAGGCGAGCGGCGCAGATCCAGTCGGGCCCGCTGCAAAAATCGTCGCCGCCGTCGCCGAGCGGGAGGCCGAGATCCGAGAGCGCAATCTTGGAGGGGCGAAGGCCGCCGCCAAGGCCAGGAGTACCCGAGAGAAGAAAGTCCTGCGCAGTAGTGCCAGGCCAGCTGCGGGCCGTGACGCTGGCTTGCTGCCCCCCCCCGCGCCCCGCTGGGCTCGTGCTGGCTCGCATGGTAGATGGGGGCGCTCGCAGCAAGGCGCAGCGCTTGCGTTTCAAGGTGTTTCAGGGCCCCTTGGAGTTCCTGGATTATCTTGCCAGTCATGCGGCCCAGGGGAAGAAGAAGGGGAACGTAGTCTTGGCGCCAACAGTTGACACCGACTATTGCACCGCCGCCCAGGCCGTAGCAGCGTTCACGGGGGCTTTTTTTTTTTCGTTTTCTTCACAGCGCCGACTGACTTTGCACGGGGGGATTCTCCAAAAGGCATCCAGTACACGGAGAAGCTTCGGAACTCGAGCAAGAGCTGCCACGTGGCTGTAACAGAGGCTCTCGCGGCAGACCTGCCCACACTGCCCCGCGTTTTGCGAGCGCTTGCCCAGGCGCCGAGTGGGTGTGTGATCTATTACAAGAGCCCCAGGAAGCTCTGCAAGTTCTTCAAGAGGCAGGCCAATCCCCGCCCGGCGCAGCGAACTTGCGTGCTGTGCCGCTCGGGAGAAGAAGCGGGTGTCGACAGAGCCGTCAAACAGCTCTACAACAGCCCGAGGAACTGGGTTCTGCGTTTCGACGCGACGGTCGCAGCACTGTGCCCAGGCACCATGGCCGTGCCATGGTTTGTTGAAAAAGAGCGCCGCCCAACGTCGTCCGACCTTACCTCCCCCCCTGCGCCCCTCAGTGGGCGCCGCTGCCGCGGGCGGCGGCGCTGCCCGCCGCTGGGGACCTGGAGGTCGCCGATGGGGGGGGGGGGGGGGGGGGGGGGGGCCTGCTGTTGCCGTGGCGGGCGGTTGTCGGCGGCGAGGGTGGGAGGGTGGGGGCGGGAAGCATCGGGCGCCCAGGGCCGCCCTCAGGAGGAGGGGGGGAGGGGGACGATGGGGCTGAAGGAGGAGGGGGGAGCAGGACGAGGCAGGAGCAGCGACGAGGCCGTCTTCCCCGCTGCAACAGCCGCTGCACAGCCGCTGCAACAGCCGCTGCATCAGCCGCTGCGCAACAGCCGCTGCAAACAGCCGCTGCAACAGCCGCTGCAACAGCCGCTGCAACAGCCGCTGCAACAGCCGCTGCACAGCCGCCGCCGCTGAAACAGCCGCTGCAACAGCCGCTGCAACAGCCGCTGCAAGCAACAGCCGCTGCAACAGCCGCTGCAACAGCCGCTGCAACAGCCGCCGCAACAGCCGCTGCAACAGCCGCTGCAACAGCCGCTGCAACAGCCGCTGCAACAGCCGCTGCAACAGCCGCTGCAAACAGCCGCTGCGACAGCCGCTGCGACAGCCGCTGCAGTAGTAGAGCACGCCCAGCTTTCCTGTAGCGCAAGCACCTCGGCTCAAGGCATTTCTTGCAGCGCCTGCAGGCTGCCATGCCAGAGATGGAGCGCAAGGGCAAGGGCAAAGGGCGCCAGGTCAGACCAGCCAAATCTGGGCTAGCTGTAGTACCCCCCCCCCCCCCCCCCCCCCATGTCTGATAAGAGCCCCCATGGAGCTCTAACATGCCATGTTCGAGCTCCCATGGGGCTCTAACATGGCAGGTTAGAGGATGTTAGAGCTACATTGGAGCTCTAACATGCCATGTTAGAGCTCACCTGGAGCTCTAACATGGCATGCTACATGGTGTTAGAGCTCCATTGGAGCTCTAACATGCCATGTTAGAGCTCCCATGGAGATCTAACATGGCATGCTAGAGGATGTTAGAGCTCCCAGGGAGCTCTGACATACCATGTTGAGCTCCCACCCAGCTCCTACTAGCCAAAACTGGAGGAGCTGTAGTACAAGTCGACGTCTAACTTGATATGTTGCACCTCCCTGGGGATACCCCAGGGAGGTGTAACATATCAAGTTAGGCGTCGAATTGTATTACAGCTCCTCCAGTTTTGGCTAGTAGGAGCTGCGTGGGAGCTCTAACATGGGATGTTAGTAGAGCTCCCATCTTCAGGTCGGCACCTGGGAGTACTTGCTCAACCAGCGCAAAGGCTTGCGGAGCCAGAGGGAGCGGTGCGAGTTGAATATCAAGTTAGCGCGTCAGGAGGGCGAACACGATGAGGCGTTGGATCATGAGCGCCGCCTGCGCTGGGTCCAACATAAGCAGCAGCAGTTTGACAATGACGGCATGATGATCTTCGACCGTCCAGGAGTCTGGGAGGGCCAGGAGGAGAGACCCTACGGATGTCTGGGCGCGACCGCACGCAGGCAGTTGAGCGATGAGGAGATCAGGTGGAACATTCAGATGATAGACTGGGAGCGTCGGAACCCGCCACGGGCGACTGGGATCGAAGACTGTGTACGGCACCACTGGGATCTGCAGCGGCGGGTGAGGCAGCAGCGGCGCCTGTCAAACGCCCAGAGTCGCCAGAGAGAGGCGTCGCTGCAACAGCCGCTGCAACAGCCGCTGCAGCAGCCGCTGCAATAGCCGCTGCAACAGCCGCTGCAACAGCCGCTGCAACAGCCGCCGCAACAGCCGCCGCAACAGCCGCTGCAACAGCCGCTGCAACAGCCGCTGCAACAGCCGCTGCAACAGCCGCTGCAACAGCCGCTGCGACAGCCGCTGCAGTAGTAGAGCACACCCAGCTTTCCTGTAGCGCAAGCACCTCGGCTCAAGGCATTTCTTGCAGCGCCTGCAGGCTGCCATGCCAGAAATGGGGCGCAAGGGCAAGGGCAAGCAAAGGGCGCCACGTCAGACCAGCCAAATCTGGGCTAGCTGCAGTACCCCCCCCCCCCCTGTCTGATAAGAGCTCACATGGAGCTCTAACATACCATGTTAGAGCTCCCACGAGCTCCCATGCTCTAACATGGCAGGTTAGATGATGTTAGAGCTACATTGGAGCTCTATCATGTCATGTTAGAGCTCAACTGGAGCTCTAACATGGCATGCTACATGGTGTTAGAGCACAGGGAGCTCTGGCATGTTAGAGGGTGTTAGAGCTCCATTGGAGCTCATGTTAGAGCTTCCAGAGATCTAACATGGCATGCTTGAGGTTAGAGCTCCCAGGGAGCTCTGACATACCATGCTCCTTCCTACTAGCCAAAACTGGAGGAGCTGTAGTACATTTCGACGTCTAACTTGATATGTTGCACCTCCCTGGGAGGTGTAACATATCAAGTTGGCTGTAACAGCTGGGCCCTCAGGCAACCCGAACGACATGGTGCCCGACGACGCCGAGGAGCCCCGCGACGCGGCGCCCGAAGGGGGGCGCTCTTCCAGCCGCGCTCGTCGGACCTCGTCCGAGCCGCGTTGGGGCGAGCCGCGCTCGGAGCCGACCTCGTCCGAGCCGCGCTCCTCCAGCGCCGCATGAGGAGGCGCATGAGGAGAGCCGGGTGGATGAGGGCGACGGCGCTACCCATGAGGAGGAGGTCGAGTTTGCCGAGGAGGACGGCGTGACATCCAGTCGCTCGGGCCCGCCATCAGACTGGGGCTGCGGCGATATCCAGCACTGCGCCTACCAGTACGAGTACATGCGCCAGCAGGCGGGCGGGGGACGTGATCCTCAGCTCGCCCAGGAGGAAATGCGCGAGCAGGCGGAGGCGCTGGGGAGAGCCATGCGCGAGTCGATGGCGCGGACGCAGGCGTGGGCAGTGTCGGCTGCAGCATCGGCTGCAACAGCTCCTGGTGACGTGCTGGTGGCTGCCAGGCTGCGTGATGAGCCTGCGCTCTTGATGCCTGGAGCGGCCTCTGGTGCCCCTGTCACGCCACCTATTTCAGGATCACCGTCGGCTGCACCATCTGCAAGTCATCGGGATTGGCAGGCAACCGCGCCGCGGCGGGAGAAGAAGAGGGGCCAGCAGGACTTAGTAGTAGTCCCTGAGGATTACGACCTCCCCAGGACGAAGCCGAAGACGCCTGAGCCGCCTGACCAATTGCGTGCTCCAGGCCAGGGGCCATCGCAGCGGAAGCTGCAACAGCGGAGGCGGGCCCTGGCTGCGTCGTGAAGGAGGCGTCCACCGTGCAAAAAGGAGACATCGTCTTCTGCCTGGTGCAACCGCAGCACCAACACTACGCGCACATTGTGCTCAAGGCAGAATGGGACTTCCACAGGCGCGAGCGCAAGTACTGGATCGGCGACATGAGGCAGAACATCAATGGCTATTGTTTCAGGAGCACATCTTCGGGATCCTCGTGGACGTACAGGTGCAGTGCCATGGCAATTTGGTCAAGAATTCATTCTTACTTGTCTGATTGGCAATTGTATCAACGCAGCGCTGTGAGCCTCGGTGGGGCCAGCCCGCGTCTGGGAGCAGCTGACAGCTTGCGCAGACTGCAACAGTCGACTGCGACACGCCAGTTCTGGTTTGGGGAAGAACGCTTGGGTTCGTTTGCTTCCCGCATTACGGTGCCACGGCGGACATGGCGCATAGCCCTCCTGGGCCCCAGGCCATGTTGTTTATCCTGCTCCTGCCCCCCCCCTATGTGGTGTTATTGGTGGTGCACTTCCTCTCCATCCTCCTCCGTTCTCCTCCGTTCTCTGCCTTCCTTCTCATCCCTTCCCCCCCTTTCTGCAGTAGAGGGTTTGGAGGGCAGGGGGCAGGGGGGGGGACATGCAAAAGGGTGTGTGTGTGTGTGTGTGTGTGTGTGTGTGTGTGTGTGTGTGTGTGTGTGTGTGTGTGTGTGTGTGTGTGTGTGTGTGTGTGTGTGTGTGTGTGTGTGTGGTGTGTGTGTGTGTGTGTGTGTGTGATGTGTGCGTGTGTGTGTGTGTGTGTGTGTTTGTTGTGTCTGTGTTGTGTGTTGTGTGTGTGTGGTGTGTGTGTGTGTGGGTGTGTGTGTGTTGTGTGGGGGGGGGGGGAGGGGGGGGGGGGGGGGGGGGCGCAGGTAAGGCTCGGGCAGCACGGAGGAGGAAGGAAGCGCAGGTGAGGGATAAGCTATGGCAGCAAGGAAGGGAAGGGGGGGGGGCGGGGGAGTCGGGGGACAAGGTTCAGACAGCGACGCGAGGGGGAGTGCGAGGAAGAGCAAGACGAACGAGGGAGGTAAAGAAGAGAAACAGGAGGAGGCGTCGGGGAGGGGAGAGGAGGAGGAGGAGGAGGGGGCGGTGCCGCCGCGCGTTTGCTGGCGACGCCGCGGAGCTCAAGGCCGCGCGCGCGCGTCCTGCGGGGGCGGGCCCGCGCCGCCGTCGCCCGCGCCAGGCGCCCGTGGGGCAGGAGCCAGGGGGTGGCAAGGGGCGGGGTATATGTTGGGACGGAAATGAGGGAGGAGGCGAGGGGAAGGGCGAGGAAAGACGGAAGGAGGGAGTTATGATAGGCACGTCCCGCTACGTCAAGAGGGTGGCCAAACAGAGCAAAGTAGCTACACGGATAGGTTCTAGGGTACATTCCAAATTACCTACGAAAAACATAGAAAGTAGCAACCCAAAAAATAGGCCCCAAAGTACCAGCGGCTTTTTGCAATGCGGCGTCGCCGACGCAACGCCGCAAAGACTGGTGCATCGATTCGTTGGCCGACCAAATCCACGCCCATCGAAACGGACGGGGCGCGCGCGTGGGAACTCGGCGACGGCCTGCTGAATCAACCAGCATCATGCCTCATAATGAAGAGCCGCCCGCGCCAGCTGGAAACGAAACAACTGAAACCATTCGCTGGGACAGCAAACCCACAGACTGCGCGCGCCAAAAAGGCAGGAGCTATAATGGCGACGTTACGTCGCGGGGGCGGCTGCGCCCATAGTTGAACGTCCGCGCGCACCGCCGCGCAACTGCCAGACCGTGATCGCGCGGTGACCCTGGTCGGGGATCACCGAGCGCATCGCGGCACTTCTGCCGCTGCGCCGTTGCCCAGCTAAGTCCTGGGCGCGCGGGGGTGCGGCGTTTCTCGAGCGCTACGAAAAAGCCAGAGCAAACCTGGCTGATAGTGCAAGTCGGGAGCGCCTACGGACGAAAACGACCAATGCGGGCGATGCAGCAGCCTGCGAAACGCGCTCGGAATAATTGCTTGCACGGCCAAGCACTTGCCCCACTGCGCTCAGGAATTGTCCTGGGCAATGCATGATGCGGTTTCGCAGTGCCCGCCCGATGGCCCCGCCCCCGTGACCCCGCCCGCGACGCCCCGCCCGCGCGGCCGCGACCGATAAGCCGAACTTACAAAATCTGTGCCGTCCGTGAGACCACCAACGGGCCCACTGGCGAGCGGCCCCGCACGCGGGGCAAAACAACCGAACCCAGTGCGCGCGCCCTTGTCGAGACGGTCCCGCCGACGAGCCCCCGCCAGCATGATCTAAACCAAACGGCATCGTCATGGGCCCCGCGGGGCCCCGCCCATGTTGCCCCGCCAGAGGGGCCCCGCCCTCGCAGCCCCGACCCACGGACACCGCCAACACGACGGTATCCGCGGGCCCCCCTGCACCGCGGGGCCGAGCCCCTCGGGCACCGCTCGTGCCTCCACTGCAACGAGCCCCACCCGAGCGGCCCCGCCCACTCGGCCATGCCCAAAGGCCGACGCCCACGCGCCCCCCCCCCCGCCCATGAATCTACGCCCACTCGCCGACGAGGCCCACCCAGCGAAACGACATAGCCACGCGCGCGCGGACCGCGTGGCTAAACCCATCGGGCCCATGCCCCGCGACCAGCTGATAAGCACAGCCCGTGCGCCCCTTGTTTACAGGGAGGGGTAAAGGCAACCGTACTGGCCCGCGCATGACCGATCTCGCAATCGGTCCACTATCGATGTCGCTATCGATTTCACTATCGATATGACTACGCTCTCACTATTGGTCCCACCATCGATCTACCTATCGCTCTCACTGTCGATCTCATGATCGGCTTCACGATCAATCTCACTATCGACCTCACTCTCGGTCACTACAGATGTCACTAGCGGCCCCACTACCGATCCCACGATCGATCTCACGATCGGTGTCACTATCGGTGCCCCCTTATCGATGCCACTACCGATACAACTATCAACCTCTCTATCGAACTCACTATCGATGAGAATCGATCTCAATATCGATCTCACGATCGATGTCGGCATCGAGCGTGCCATCCGACATCCTCCGACGAGTTGCTGAGCAACTCAGCGCGCTGGCTTGCTGGGACTGACCTCGAGAGCGGGCTTGACGGCTGGCTCGGCCATGCACTTGGAGGAGCCGCGCGCCTCCTAATCAATGCAACTCGCATGGCAGTGCTTCGCTCGGCGGGCTGGCGGCAAAACGCGAAGCGTCGCCTATGTGAGAGGACGAAGATGCGGCTCGAGAAGATGGCAGAATATGATGAACTGAATGTTCCTGAGAGCACTGCCCTCTCTTCTCCTGTGTGCCCCATGTCACCGTAACCCATGTCCCCGACAGCAAGGCGTCCTCGCCCAGCTCAGCCCTTGAGGGAGCACATCTTCGACGCCCACTCCATGACGTCCTGGCGCATCGCCTTCTCGACGCCCGACTGCTCCTTGATCTGCTTCCTGTAGTTGTTGATCTCGCGGCGCAACTTGGGCGGGTTGCTTGAGTTCTCCTTGTAGGTGTGAATGAGCAGGGCCGTGTACTTTGTGGCCATGGCGTTCCAGAGCACCTCGTTCGTGTCGTCGATGACGCTGGTATCAACCTGGTACTCGAAGACCTCGGACCACTCCAGCGCCTCCTCGAAGGCATGCTGCACCGCGTCGATCTTCTCCTGGTAGGCCGAGCCGTCGATCAGCATGATGGTCTCGAAGGCGCGCTCCAAGACCTCCTCAATCCCCCCATTGCCGTCGGGCATCCCGCAGTCCCACGGGTCGCCCTTGTCGTCGCCGCCACGGCTGATCGGCCTGAGAACGTTCGTCTTCTCAGAGAGCACCCTGATGGTAGACGTCTTAGCCACCAAGCTCGCCGTCTCGGTCTTCTGGCCAGCGTTAGTCGCGTCAGTCTCCAAGCCGCCCATGCCCGAGACCATGCCAGCTGACTTGATGGCCTTGAGCGTTGCGATCATGCCCTGGATGATGTTCTTCGCACTGCCGTGCCCAGTCGGCTCTCGTCGTCGGACGCCAGGCCATCCCAGCACGCGACGTGGGTGTTGAGCGGTGCCCAGTTCTTGATCATGTCGGTCGCAGCCTTCAGCTTTGTACCCGAGGCGTCGGTCAGCCACTCCGCCTCTGCGAGCTTCAGGAGGATGTCACAGTAGGATTCCGCATGGTCAGGCTGGGTGCAATTCATGGCGATGCCGTCGAGGACGTGCTGGAAGATGGCAGCGCCGCTCCCTCTATGGGCCTCAACGCCCCTGCCACCCGCGGCCAAGACATATTCGATCACGGGAATGACGCTGAGACGCGTCGCATCATCTGCCAATGCATCTGCATTCAAGGCCGACGCGAGCTGCCCGAGGCCCTGGCTGGCGTTGAACTTGTTCACGGAGGACTCCTGCTTCTGGATATCCGACAAGGCCTTCGCCCACACGGAATGTTTCTCTGGCAAGCCAATCTTCGCTGCAGTCACCAACGCCTTTGTCTCGGCCAGCCTCGCGGTCAGAGCCTTGCCATTCGGGTCATTGGACGGGTCGCCCTGCGGCAGGTCGGCGAGGTACTTCTCGAACAGCGCCGTTCAGTTTTCTTTTTTTTTTTTTTTTTTTTTTTATTTTTTTTTTTTTTTTTTTTTTTTTTTTTTTCTAATTTTTTTTTTAGATTTTTTTGTTTTTTTTTTTTTTTTTTTTTTTTTTTTTTTTTTTTTTATTTTTTCTTTTTTTTTTTTTTGTTTTTTTTTTTTTTTTTTTTTAGACTTGAAGCCGTCGATTGAGCCTGGCCGACAATACATGGCGAACATGGCCACCTTATTCAGAGCGATCGCCATGTTACCCGACTGCACAAACTCCGCTACGGTCTTGCACTGCTCCATCTTGCTGAGCAGGCTGCAAACTTCGGGCCAGTGCTCCTGCGTCTTGGTGTAGTACTGCGTGCACTCATCCTGGGCAGAAGCTCACGTTGGAAAGCGCTGAGGGGGAGGGTGCTCGTACACTCCGAAGGTGCAGCCCTTAAATCTGGCGATGTGCCGCCTTCCCCGCCCAGCCCTGCGCCTCAACTCCTGATCACCTAAACCCATACATGCCCAACCTCAGCCGCCCCTAGCCCACCCAGGCCCTCCCTCCACCAGCATCGCGCTCAATCACTAGTATTATCGAGGCCGGCCTCGTACACCCCCCCCGAGTCTTTCGCCCGCCCTCGAATTGCGCGATCTGAACCCGCCTCCGCCCACCCGCCCACTAGGCCCCACGCCACCCTCAGGCACCACAAACTGCGTGAACCACCTGCCCACCCCCAAGGGCCACAATCTCCAGAGCGCGAGCACCCCCCACGAAAGCCAACGTGAACTCGCACTCGCACGGCCCTGAGGCTGGTGTAGAACTCCGAGCGCTTCACCGACAAGTTCAGGTGGCGGAGGCACGCTTGCCCAGGGCACTGCGACTTGGCCTCCCCTATTTTAGTTATGGAATCGTGGTGGGCAATATTGTCTGGGCTGGCAATGCACAGGAGAGCCTTCAAGCACTGCGCCATCGTGTTGACGACATCGTCGAAGGCCTCATCCTCGGGGCAATTGTTGTCGATCCAGTCGAGGCAGGAGGTGCAGAACTGAACAAGTTGGGATCGGCCGCCTTCGCCAGCATGGATGTGATGGTTCAGCGCCTCGGTGAAGAACGCGTCGCGCTGGCTGATATTGTCCGCCTGGCTGCCGTCCAACGTGATCACCCTGGGGTACGTCGGCCTGTACGTGAGGCTCCCATTGCCCTCGGCGTGCTGGACCTCCCACGGCGCAATCATATATAAGAAATCATGCATGCACATGTCAGGCTTCTTCAAGAGGTCGCCCACCTTCGGGGCACGGCCAGGGTTTGCAAACACAGGCCAGTGGCTGCGCGCGCGGGTCGCCTCCCCCCGCCATACCCCGACCCGCGCGCGCAGTCCTGCGACCTCTGGTTGGGTGCCCCAGCGATACCCCTAGGACCTTAACCTTCAAGTTATCCAACTTCCACTTGCTCGGCATGTCCTCGTTGTACTTCTCCAGGGTATTCAGGAAGCTGTCGAGCTTGCTCTTCGGGATCTCTCGAAGGGGCTTCTCGACGATCCCGCAGATCGCATCGCACACCGAGATGTGCTCCTTCAGCTTGTCAGCGGTCTCCGAGTCCTCTGGGGTGGGGCTGGCCTCCATGATGCCCTCGTGCGACTCCCTGGCCCAGCGAAGCTCGCGGCCCATGGCCGCGCCCGACCAGCACCTGCTCGTGTCCAGAGCTGAAATGCGCCTATCCACGAGCTCCTCCACCTCGGACTTCTTGGCATCGGACATGACGGATCTGGCGCCTCCGCGGGGCCTCGCGCCAGGCGTCCTCGGCGGCCTGCACTCGGAGGGGGCGACGACGGACCGCGAGCAAGCCATCGCCGCAGGATTGAGCTGCGGCCCAGACCCCGCTGCAAGCGCGCCCTGCTGCGGAGCCGCGGGCGAAGGGCTGCCGCCGAACGGGCTCTCGCCACTGGCAGCAACAGCCGCATCCTCGGCCTCTTTGGCCCTCCGCTCGATCTCCGCTTGCGTCTTCCTGTAGTTCTCCGCCCTCGCAATCAGGGAATCGATGGTGTAGGCCTCTGTGCGCGCCTTCACGCAGATGGGCTTGAACTTGCCAGTGGTGGAAAGGCCCTGCGGCAACTGCGCCCCGCACGCTCGCGCTCAGATGCTTGTGAACGTCTCGGCGACGAGCTAACGCCGTCATGTGATCTCAATCGCCGCCCCCTCCTCCCCTGTTCACGGCATTCCTTCGGCCATGCCGCGGATCAGGCAGGGGAGGGGGAGAGGGCAAAGGGGCGCACATGCGGCCAGGAACAATCCAGGGGGGCAAGCTGGCGATAGAGGGCGGGGGCGACGAAGCGCAAGCGTCGGGGAAGCCCCGACGCCACCTCCAAGTTTCGCGTGGAGGGGGGGGTCGTGCCAGAAAACATAAGGAAACAAAGCCCCGTGATCAAGCATCCGAGCGTGAGGCGTACGTCTTAACGCTGCCCGATCCTTGCGCGCGTGATCGTACGTGCCCAAAGGCTGCGCATCGAAAATCTGCTGGTCTGGCGTCATCTTGTGCGCAATCATATTGGCGTAGATCTCGTTCGTCACGTTGTACTCCAAGTACGGCCGCTGCGGGTTGGGGACCAAGATGCCCTTGTAGGTGTTCCCCTCGTGGTCGGGCAAGTCCTGGAGCTTGATGCCCAGCGCCTCGGGCTCCTCGTGCAGCACGTCTGAGACGAGCTGCCCGCGGGTTATGCCGACCATCGGCTTCGCGACCGCGATGATGAACTGGCTACCCTCGTTGACGGCCGTCGGGAAGAAGGACTTCGCGGCCTCGCCCTTCTCGATGCGCTTGGACTCCTCCCAGCATCCGTGTATGTGCGAGCCCTCCTCGTTGACGCCCTCCTGGACCTTCTCCAAGCTGCCGAACTGGGTGAAGCCCTTGCAGTACCGATCGAAACACGTAGTGCAGGTTGGCACCGTTGCATCTTGCACCGCCATGCTGACATCGGTGACATCGCACGTGCCGCACTGGAAGGAGTCAGGCGCAGCCAATCTCGCCAGCGCCGACGCGGCCGAGTGGGCAGCAGAGGCAGAGGCATCTTGAGAACCACGACGCCTGCGGCCCTGGCCACAGGGAACCTTCTGCGGGGGCTTCGCATTGTGGTCACCACGCTTGCCCATGTCGAGAGAGCGGTGTTGAAATCGGGCGGTACTGCTGGCACTGTGCCCTGACACAAAAAGGTGTCGTTAAAGCTCGGTGTTCAAGCCTTGCTTGAGCATAAATGGCAATATCCGCCAAAAGGGGCATGGAGACGGAAAGGGGCGGGCGCCCAGACAACCGTCAACTCACCGACAAGATGTGTATACTCTGAGTGGCGACCGTCGCACCGTTGACAACGCAGCGAGGCTTTCACCGTCACATCGGGCCGAGAGTTCGATTCGGGCGGCACGGCTGTGGATCTGCTCCTGAAACTCAGAATACCCACTGAGCTACCAGCTTCACTATCGCCCTCCCCAGCCCCAGCCCTCACCCTGATGATAACCGCCCTTCCCCCACTCCCCACGACGACAATTCCAGCGCCCGCCCCATCGAGCCCCCGATATTGGGCTCGCCCTCGCTCTCGCGCAGCTCCGCAATCACTCCGACAGCACTGCTCAGCCCGCGGGGGGAGGGGGGAGAGATATCGTGGGAGGCACGTCCCGCCCATGCAAAGCCGATGGCAATGAATGCGACGAGGGATGCGAGCGCGTGGCGAGGACGAGGCGGAGACTGCAAACGCACGCGGGGGGGGCTCGCGAGCGGCGCGCGGGGCTGTCCTCCAGCGGCCGAGACGTCCACGCCGACGCCGACCCAGCGCCGGCGTTCACAGAGCGATGCACGGGCGCGGGGAGAGGGATTGGGAGGAAGAGGAGGAGGAGTCGAGCCGAGGGCAACGACGACCGAGGAGAGGGATGAGGGTGCTGGCGAGGAGATGGCGAGGGATGCTGAAGGGGATGACCATGGCGACGGAGGGGGCTGAGGAGGGGCAGTGAGAGGGAGAGTTGGAGATGGCGAAGAGAGTACACACAATCAAGAGGAGCATGCATATGAAAACGGAAATGATGTGAGCGAGGGCGTGCATGGGGTGGATAGGGTGACCAGGCGGGCGAGGGGCGGGGCGCGAGGGGTGGAGCAGTGGAAGGACTAAGGCAGAGGACGACGATGAGGAAGGATGTTCACTATCACAATAATTACGTCCTCGCATGGCTCTGGACCAACCTCTGAGCGCCCTGCCCCGCAATGGCACTCAAACCCGAGTGAAGATGAGCGGCAGACGAGCACTGAGTGGCACAGACGTCCCCAGCACCTGGAATTCACAAACGCCTTTGAAACATGACCCGAATCAGGCAGTGATGAAGCCGACCCATGCAGCGAGCAAACGGCGACACCGCCACGCCCACACGCATAGCAGGCTGATATTGTGGCGACCTGGCCTCGACCCATCCCTCCCCACACCCCAATTACAATCGACATACCCCTCATACGTGTTAGCATCGCATGCCCCGCTCCCGCCCATCCCTTACTCCCGCCACCCCTGCCGCCCCATCATACTCACGGAGGGAAAGCCTGTGAGAGCTCGCTAAGCACCATGCTAGGGCTCTGGAGCTTGTGGCCCAGCAAATCCAAAGGTTTGATTTCCTCGGGTGGGAGCGGTGAGGACCGCGGCTGCCGATCGGGCCTTCTGCCCGCTGTCGTAAGTGCTGGAAGCAGGGCCGCCAAACTCTGGCTTCAAAAGCCAATTGCGCTTTCTCTTGAGCGGGGGCTGGATACTGTTGCCCGAGTCTGAAACGGCCTTGGTCGGGGTCCACAGGCCCTCGCCTGCGTCGTGCACCCTCGCTGGCGTACACACGCCCATCGGAAACAAACTGTCATAACCATGACGGGGCTCGGAGGGAGCAAACTGCGATCCTACGTCGGACGGGGGCTTCTCTGGGCTCAAGCTATCGGGCACTTCCAAAACTTCATTGGGATCGAAAGCGGCGCGCTTGCCCGAAGCTGACGGGGTCTGCGATGCCCCGACGCCCGCGTGAGAGCCCGCGGCGCTCTCAGCAGACCTCTGGGCGAGGACGTCGGCGCTCTTATATACGGCTGAGTCCTCAGCGCCCGACTGCCCCGATGCCAGGGCAGACGCGCCCTCGCCCGCATGCAGAGTGAAACGGTGCGGTTGGAACAACGCCCTCTCTACTTTGGGGGGCAACCAGTCGGTGGGAACGGATGGCACCATGCCGTTCGCGTGCCGAATTTTGGCCACCTCAGCGCGCCATCCAGATTCTATGAAAGAGATGTCCACTCCCTGCTGTTCCGCGTCCGCCTCAACGACAGTGGGCTCCTCTGGCTCCTCCCGCTGTGTCGCCTGCGACTGTGAACCGCCAGCGTCCCTCTCCGTCGGGCATGACGACTCCCCTGGCTTCGACCCGAGAATCAGCAGAGTCAAGGGCACCTCGACGTCGATGCGTTTTTCATACGACATCGGCCGACTTGGGTCAGTCACTACGAGGTTGAAGTTTCCAGTAAGGTGGACGTCCATGGCGGTCTCTGCTCAAGAGAAAACTCGGCTGTCGTCGGCGGCGCCCTGCCTTGACAAAGCCTGGGCACAACGGCGACATGACGAAATGAGAATATATGACGATGGTGATGGTGCGTGTATGATGACGCATGGTGCATGTGCGTTTAGGTGGCATGACAGACAATGATGACGATAAGTTGAACATGCTTGGCGGGCCGTGAATAGACGACGGTGGTTAACGATGATGGTAGATGTTGCAGCGGTCGCGCAACGACGGTTATTGGTCAATCATGTTGCCACTGAACACCTAGCGCCGCGTTGCCCGAGCAGGCGCGCGCGTGGCGCAGCGTGCGAACGCGCGCCCCAGTCGCGCCCCAAGACGGCGCCGCACTGCGCGGGACTCCGAGAACAACCGCACCCAAAGCGGGGGAAAAAAACAACAAAAACAAAACCATGCGCCCGAACCATATGAGGGGGGAGAGTGGCGACGCAACCGAACTCGGCGATGCCGCGCTCCCCGTTCCGGAAACCTGCACATGTAACCCAAGCGGGTGGATATGTGCGGAACGGCCCGCGCGGCACCGCGGGTAGACCCAACTTGTCTGCAGCGGGCGCAGAGCCCCCTGGCCCCAGCCGCGCGCTGGAAGCTGACCCCGAAGCCCAGGGCCTTGACAGTTCGCACCGAGACGGCGCGTCTCGCCGCGCGAAACTTGCAGACGGCCCCGCGGCTGACGCACACTTGAATTTCCGAGCACAGAGCTCTCGGGCGCAAGACATGGGCGCTATAAGATAGGGGCCTGCTACCTGCCAGGGCGCGAGCAAACGCAGGCCCTACAAGACAAGGCCCCGAATCACGCGGTGCGCCTGCCCCTGCCGCGAATCGCGCGCTCGGGGCTTCAAGGGTCCAAGTAGACGGGGCGGCCCAAGCATATGTATTTTCCCCGAGACCGCACGCGCAGCGCCGCGGCCCCCGACGGCCCCAGGCGCGCTTAGCTCGGGTGTCAAAACCCCGAGCCACGCGCTGAGACCCCACTGCGAGAAACGCGCCGCGCGTTGCAGGCCGTAAAGGCACGCTCGCACGCGCTTAATCACCCGTCCCCGCCATGCGCATTGAGCCGCGTCCCCAGCGCCATTGCGCGCGGTAGCGCCGAGGCGACGCATCAGAAGCCCAAGCCCTAAGCCCTCTTGGGCTCGGCCCCCGACGAGCTCCAACTCCCGAGCGCCAGCTCCTCCGCCGACTGGCCCCGAACCTTGCGCCCGTGGCTATCGGGCCCGAGCCCATGCCCTCACCTTGACATGCGACGCCCTCGCAACTGAGCCGAGCATGAAGCCAAGTGCCCGACGCCCTGGGCACGAGGGCGCGCGGCCGTCTGAGGCGGCAAGGCGCCCGCGGCGCCAATCCCCAACCGCCTGCCCCGCGCACGGCTCCTCGCACTGCCGCGCGCATGTCTCCGCTCCCCTGCCAGGGCGCCTCAGCACCGAGCCGCGATCAGCTTTCGGCTCGGACGGTGAGCCCGAGCCCCATGTCCCAGAGGCCCTGGGGTTGTGGTCTCGGCCCCATTGCCCTGAGCCATCAGCCCATGCGCGTCGGGCGAGGCCGCGGGCAATGGCCAACCCGCCCAACGCTTCAAATCATCATTGGCCCCGAGCGCTCGAGCCCAACCCCGAAGTCTCACATCGCGCCCGCAGCCCGAGAACCTAAACACTCGGCATTCGAAGCTTGGCCAATGGACCTGGCCAGTCGGCTGCCACCGCACTTGATTCTGCCACGAGGCACCGCGTGCCAACCTCGAGCGAAGCGCATGCGGCCCCAAGCAGTCGGCCGTCATCCCCCCGCAGCAGCCCTGACTTGGGTGCTGCCAGCGGCCGAGGCCCTGCCCCCTCGGCTCTCGCCCCTAGCCCCTGATGCACCAGCCCGATGCGCCGCGGCCCTCGCTCGAAGCTCGATGCCCTGGCGCAATGGCACTGCGCACCGTGCCCCGCGCCCCCGAGTGCGCTGAGCGGCGAGCCATGCGCCTGGAGGAATGCCAACGGCTGGGCACGACGCCAGTTCGGCAACCACAGCAACCTCTGCACTTCGCATCGCCGACACCTTGCGCGCGACCCCAGCGCCATCGCTCTGACACTGTGGGCGGCCCTCAACGGTCGTGCTGCCACCCGCCCCCCACGCCCGCCCACCCGCCGCCTGCCCGCCCTCGACCCGCGGCCACCATGACTGCGCCTGCGCCCGAGGCAAACGCCCGCCGACATCGACCCTGTGCCGCCCCGATCCATTGAGCCTCGGCCGCAACGACACGCGAACAAGCGCGTGACCAACCAGCACATTGGGAACGCCGAGCCAAGCGGCGCCGACCCATTCGGCACAGACATCGAATATCCACGTCGACGCCACCCTGCGGCCCAGTGCCGATGGCGCGAACATGTGCCATTAGCCCGCGATTGGCCCACAACCCAACAAACCCCATGCATCGAGACGCCCTCGCGCGCTTCGAGAACTGCCGCGCGTCGGCGACGAACACACTGAACCTCGAACTACGGGCCCGCTGCTGCCCACCTATCAGCCGCCGCCGCGAGCGCGGCTGCGGCCCCGCACACGGCGACGGCGACCTCGGCGGCGCGCCTCCCGCGAAACGCGCGCGCATGCCGTCGATTCCGATCAGCAACCAGCAACGCGAAGCCCGATATACCTGCCCCGCTCGGCCTTCAAAGCAAGCCCTGGGCGGTCCATGGCTTGCCCTGCACCGTCGGTCCCGACGGCGCCGAGCCTAGCTCGGCTCTCACATTGAAAAAGGACAGAGAATCCTTGAACCAGGGCCGCTCGGGCCGCCACGCGCGCGCGGGCACAGAGAGCAATGCCCACGGCCCACCGCATTCATTCCGCCTGCGCTTAGACGCCCATGCCGATGCCGCCGCGAGCTCCCAGCGCCGCAAATGCTTAAGGCACTTCGCCTAGCCATGCGGGCCGACCCAGCCGCCCCCCGCCACCCCCCTCCGCCACCTCGCCTCGTCGACTGCGCCGACCGCCTCCCACCGCGTGGCCCCGAGCACCAGCTTTCCCTGCGAAGATCGACAATATTGTGCCCCGTGCCGCCAACTGGGCACGACGGCTACACATTGCGCGCGCAACGCCCCTTGCAGCCTGCAGCTCTCGGCCCCGCTACTTGGGACCTGGGCACCGCGCCCTGCTCGCCCCGCGGGCGAACGACCCCCTGGCCCGACCTGGTCACGACGGTTAACATTCGGGTCAGGGCGCGCCCCCAGCGGGCCGAAACACCTCGAGCCCGATGTGAGGCCCGCCCAGGGCTGGGCGATCGGCTACGCGGTTCGCGCCATAACGATTGGGGCCCGTGGCCCGACGCATTGAGCCCCGAACATGACATTGGGCGCTTCTCGAACCGTGGCCCGCCAGCTAAAGCACCCGAAGCCGATGCCATATCGACGCAGATCCGCCATCGGCGCGGCGGCCGAGCCCTGAGCGACATAGGTCAAACACGGAGCGATCACCAATGCACCCATGACCGAACTCGTCCAACCTGCGAACGGGGGGTGGCACCAGTATCCAATGTAAAGGGATTTGCCCCGCCAATATCAAGCCGCCATGGCCTAGCCGCGGCCGCGACCCCTTGACCTTTGTTTTCGCAATGAGGATGCCGAGCGCGAACGGCGCGGACCCGCGGCTGCGCGCGCGCATCCTGGCCAGCGCAATTCAGGGCCATCGCCGAGACGTCCTGCGCGCCGCGACCATCGACGGCACCAGGTTGGCCGTCGGTGCCCTTACCCCAAACTCCAACCCCTGCCATCCCGCGCGCGCCCGCGGCAACGCGCGTGCCGTCGCGCGCCGCGGGTCGCCCGACTTCCGCGGGTCGCGAACCCGTTGGCCATGCGGACGGAGCCCGCCTGTCAGCTTCCACGTCCCGCGCACAGAAAACCAGAACTGTCAGATCCCTGGCCTCCGCCCCCAGAGGCCCGCTGCATCCAGCCGCGAAGCCCACGTGCCACGGGCGGTGCACCTATCACCTCCCGCCACCCCCCCCCGCCAGCGCGCGTCGTCGGAGCAAAGGGCGATCGAAACCACTGGGCACGGGAAACGAAGCCCGAAATTTGCAGGGGGAGGCAGCCACGGACTCCCAGCGCCCCCCCCCGCCACCCACCACCACCCTCCTGCGGCGCGGCGGTAGATCGCGGCCTGCCGCTGCTACGGCGCGGCGGGGCAGGCGCGCGCCGCCGAGCGCCCGCGCTGGGGCGGCGGGCTGCAGGCGAAGGCCACCGCGCCCGACGCGACGGGCGCGATCGGCCACGCACTGCAAGAGGCCGCGCACAGCCAGCCATCGACTTCACTGCCCGATCATAGCGCGCACGCCGCCGCAGCGAGGGCCCCCGCGCGGCCCGCTGGAACCACAAATGCAGCGCTCTGAAAAATATGCAGTCGGCGCAAATCGGCGATCGGCCGATGCGGCATGGGAACGGCCCCGAAACGCATACATGCGAAAATTCCATGCGAAAAATACATGCGTATGTATTTCGTTCAGGCCCAGGTGCGTTGGTTTTTTTTTCAGCGCGGGGGTAGATTGCGACAAGTTCACCACCTGGCGCCCTGGAACACATGTTATTTTAATACATGCAGCTGGCGCCCCTGCCCGCAGACCACGCTGCTGCCGAGCTCGAAAATGGGCCGATGGCGGAGCTCGAAAATGCAGCGGGAACACAAATATCTCCAACCGACATCTGTGGTCTGATAGCGCGACCAACAATACACCGGCCAACCCCAGGATGAGCACGATAATCAGCTGCCGATACCCCACCTCGCCCAGACACAGTCCAAGGTACCCCCCGAAGTACTTCCCGAAGTACCTACGGAATTCTTGTTCTGGTGCCAGTCGAAACCAAAAGTACATCCCGAAGTACCGTCGGAATGAAAATGTACCTCCCAAAGTAACTACCCCCAAAAAAGTACCTCCCAAGGTACCTACCAAGGTACCTACCAAAGTACCTACCAAAGTACCGTCGAACTCAAAAAGTACCTACCAAAGTACCGTCGGCCAGAAAAAGTACATCCCTGGGTACCTAAAGTACATCCCAAAGTACCGTCGGACTGATAAAGTACCTACCAAGGTACCTACCAAAGTACCGTCGAACTCAAAAAGTACCTACCAAAGTACATACCAAGGTACCTACGAAAGTACCTACCGAAGTACCTACCAAAAATACAGTCGACCTGAAAAGTACATACCAAAGTACCGTCGACCCGAAAAAAATACATCCCGAAGTACCGTCGGAGGTACAAAGTACCTCCCGAAGTACCTACCAGAGTACCTCGCCGAATCCGGATACCGAGCAAGGTACTGCAGAAAGTACATACCAAAAATCTACCCCAGAGAAAGACGCGTCGGCGACATGCCCGAGGTATGACAGCGCGCCCAAAACTACTTCCATCGCATCAGGCGCGAGGGGCAGGAAAGCGCGCCCGTGCGCGCGGGCGCTGGCGCCGCGGAGAAGCACGCGCGCGAGACGCGCCCAAAGGACGGGGGCGGTGACGTCGCCAGGGGGCCGCGCACGGACGCGATTCGGAATGATCGCGAAGCGCGCGCGGCTTAACTCGCAAAGCTACAGCGGACGGACCAGCGCGCCCAGGTCCTCGACACCGCCGCGCGGGCTACCCAGCGCCCGCGAGACGCCATGTGCGACGCTCGCCCCAAACACGCAGAGCCCATGGCCCCGCCCCACAGTGAGCAAGCGTAGAGCTTCTGCCCCGAGCGCACAGAGCACAAGGCCCTGGCGCTGGGCGCAGACCCGCGCATCCCCCCCCGCCCGCACGCCGAGACTACATGCCCAAAGCCGCGGCGCATCGCGCGCGAACCCTGTGCCCGACGCCGCAGCCATCTTCCCCAAGCCGCTTGCCGATGCTAACATGATCCCGAAGCACCCGAGGCGGCGGGCGCACTCGCAGAAATTGTGGTTCACTTGCGCTGGCCATCGGGCAGGATTTCGGCGGTGGTGTCCGCGCGCCCGCCCACGCACACACGCATCCCCCCTGCGCACCCCATGGCAGCCCTGCCGACCGAGACGCAGGCACCCCGCCTGGCAGATCAACGCACGAGCTTCCAGCAATGACCGCGATGCCGAGCGCCCATGCTCAGCCATCCCTGGGCCCCAGGCCCCGACATCGACAGCGGGGCAAGCATCGCCGACCCACGGGCACGACGGCGCGCGACGGCCCGAATATTCGGACCGACAGCCCGCGGTGCTCTCTGGCGCAAATGCCGAGGGCGCGACGCGACCAGTCATGATGGAGCGACGACGATGTCAAGTTGGGGCCGCGGGCCGCGGTGACTGTTGGGAGGGGGGATGATTCTGGCCCTGCGTCCATGGCTCTGCGCCGCGCGCTACCAGCCCAGGGGCGCGGCCTGGGGCCCAAGGCGATCGGCTGAGCGCACGGGGCCACGCGACTTTGGTCGCTGCGCATAGCCGCTTGATGCAACGGCTCGAAAACGGCCGCGGGCTAGCTGCAATGAAATAACGCCCCGATAGCTGCGGACACGCGGCCTCGGCCCTGGCACCATGGCACGGGGCCGACAGCACCGAGGACAGCATCCCAGAGCTCGAGGCCGCAACCCCGCGCGCTTGGGCCGCAGATAGCCTCGCGTAAAGCTCAGGCACGGCCCCGATGCCCGAGGCGCGCGGCGCGGGTGCTCCAGGCGCGGGGGCCGCAACCCCCGAGGCGCAGCGAACGGCCCGTTCCCGAAACCGAAGGCCGAAATAAACATATGCCCCCTTCGGACACCTGGCGCTCGGCATGCCGCAATACCGCATTACCCCGTGCTCGGGGCCGCGGGGCTCGGGCCCAACCGTTTCCTACCCGATCGGCCGACGGCATGCGCCCTTCGGCTCGTCGACTTGCTTCCGCGAAGCTCGCGGCCCAGCGCGCGCGCGTCAAGGGTCGCGGGGCCCGCGCCCAGGGCGCTGCGCACATTGGCAGCCGCGGGCGCGGGGCTGGCGGTGCATTTCAGTTTGCTTCACGATTGCGGTGGGCTCTGCACGACGCCCACGACCCATGAGTTGAAGCCAGACGCGTGGAATTCGAGACTCGGCGGGCGGGTCGCGCTCTCGGCCCAACGGTATCGGGCGAGGCGCCGCTGGCCGAACCATTCGGGCAGCGCGCAGGGCAGCTCAATCGCCTTTGCCTGCGCCAGAGCGCCCCATTGCACCTCCGACAACGGCGCGCTTGACACTTGCGCGCGTTGCCAGGCGAACTGCTGCGCACCGAGCTTTGCGTGGGCCGCGTCTGTTCGCAAGCCGTCGGTGGCCCCGTCCAGCGCCGAGCTGCCACGTCGCGACCAGGGTGGGAATACATGCGCGACTGGTGCGCAAAGGGATTGGGGGCGCGCCCTGGCAGCTGCGCCGCCGCGCCCGCGCCCTCGCGGGCGCGCGAGTGGGGCAATGAGCAGCCCGCGCGCGCGTCTCCAGAACACGGCGGGCCAAGTGCGCCAACGGACGACAACGGCCCCCGCTGCGCGCATGCGACAGCGGCCCACAATTGCCTGACAGCGATAAGGCGGAAGCCACATGCGTCGCGGCGCTGTCGGGCCCGCGGGCGCATGCCCCTCCCCTCACGGGCCGAGCGCCCCATGCCCCGCCCCCGCGCGCAAGCCGTCGGGCCCCGACGCGCGCGGAGTTCTGCAGCACTGAAGAACGCCACAAGACCGAACGCAACGGTTTTGCGATATGCCCGCGACATCTGCGCCCGCTGCCCGCGAGGCGCGGCTTGGTCGACCCACTGGCACGCGAACGGCGCGACAACCTGACGGGCCCTCACCGACGCGATACTTTTCGCACGCGCGCGCCGTGCGCGGGATGCTCGGGTGGCTCGCTGCCGCCCAAAGCGCCACGCGCGCCGCGTCGACCGCGCGTCGCCGCCGATCGCGCGCAAGCGTGCGACGGGCCCCGCAGGCGCGACGTGGCTCACCCGCGAGAGTGGCCCACCAGGGCCGAGATCGAACCGAAGAGCGGCGGGCGCTGTGTCGTTCGGTTCGGCAGAACGGGCGAAGGAGCTGCGCGCGGCGCGCGCGCGAGCGGCGCGCCCTTCGTCGCGGCATCGAGCGGGCGCAGCTGCCGCGCAAGGCGCTGCCCGACACAGCGCGCCTCTCGCGTGGATTCGTTGGACCGCAAGCGAAATGGTTACATGTGCAGCGGTGCGCGCACAAAAGCAAGTCAGCGCCGCCCGATGGGCAGATGGCGCGGTGGGGAGCTGGGGGGACTGGGAAGGGCAACGGCGACGCTGCCGCCCCCAGCTGCGCCGACAAACGGCCGCGCCCCTGCGATGGCTCAGCGCGCAGCAGGCACGTCCCAACGGCCGCTGAGATCAAGGCCCTGGCTGCGCCCCGTCGGGTTATGCGCGGCGGCTCTTGCGCCAGCGCTGGCCAAGTTGCGAAGGTCAGTATCGGTTAACCTAACCCCAACCCCATGAAGCCTCCCACCAGCCCACCCCCTCCCGCCGCCCCCGACTTGGGGATATACCCTCCAAAACCCGAGGGAGACGGCCTATATCCCCATCTCGGGGGGTAAATCCCCAAGTGGAGAAAAGGCCACCTAGATGGGGATAGGGTTCGGATAAACGATGCCCAGGCGCGGGCGCTTCTCACGTTCGCGGCCGCCACGGCGAACGAGCGGCGCGCTCCTGGCGGACGGGCCCGCGCCTAGGCGGGGGCCCTAAGGGGCGATGCGATGCAGCTTTCATTGCAGGGAGCGCACGGGCGCCAACTCCAGCCCGACTGCACCTCCTAGCGCCAAAGAAATCGACGAGAAATGAAAAGCAACTTGCCGCGGCGCGCCACTGCTGCGGCGCGGCACGTCCGCGCGCGGCGGCAATGCATACTGCGCAGTGCGAGAGCGCGCGCCCGACGTCCGAGTCCGACCGCAGGCCCGCGGCAGGTCGGCTGTCAGAGAGCCATCGGGTCTCCCGCCCGCGGCGCGATGACGCCATCTCCCGCTCACCGCCGCACGCCCCTACCCCGCCCGCCACCGCCGCCACGCAACGCGTCTAACCGCACGCGCACAGCTACACCCATGCCGTGCAGACTCGACAATGACAGCGCCCTGCGTATATGCTGCCGACGACGGCACAGCAAGCGCCGCGGTTGGCGGCTCCCCGACGAGCGTTGAAAGGTCAAACGCTTTTGACCTGATGACCTGCAGCAGCAGCGCACCTCTCTCGTGCCAGCATACTCGACCCGAAACCTGCGCGTGTACTACCCGCATGAATGCGCCCCGCCGAGCCCGCCATGGCTGTCTCCCTCTCGCGTGGTGGTGGTGTTTTTTTTTGAGGGGGGGGGCGCTGCATACCCGTTGGATTTGCACACACCACCCTCGGGCATAATGGCAACCATCGCGGAGGTCCATGCGGGCGCGCCGACAAAGTATTGTTGAACGCGCCGCGAGCGGGCATGGCGGCGACTTGTGGACACACTCTACGCAGCCCGCTCCCCCCCCCCATCCGCGCCCCCCTGCAAACGCGGCGCCGCGGCGCTCGATACCATATAACGCCAGCTGCGGTCATTTGGCCAGCGGCGGCGGCCTGACCCAAGGCAACCGCCGCGGCCAATGTCGCCTCGCGCATACAAAACTAATGGGCGTTCGAAGCGGACCCGCCCACACAGCTTCGCGCCGCGGAAACCCCGCGACCGTGAGAAACGGTGTCGTGCGGCGCGGCGTTCACGATGCGGCCCATGAAACCGCGATAAAGTAGCATGGAATATCTCAAACCAGGGCGGCTGCGGCACTCTTTCTTCGCCTGCCTCGGTCCGATGGCGCCCCCTCGTTAATGTCTGCATCCGCAAGTATCAAACCGACAACCATCAAAATCATACTTTCAATTTGCATTGCAATTCCGCCTCAAACAAACGCGCTGTTGGCAGCGCGCCGCCAAGCCCGAGCGCAGGCGCATTGGCTGCGCGGCTGCGCGTCATACGACGAAAGACAACGTGCACTATACCTTACCGCTGCGATCCGGGCAGCAAAGCGCCGCACTTGCACCGCAATGCCACCAGAGCTTTCTACGACGCGGCGCAAGTGGTGCAAGTTTTGCGGGGCCAAATACGCGCGTTGGCGTGCATCGCGCCCATCAGTCCTTCGCGTTGCGCGCGTTGTTGCAGAGCCCGCAAGGCCGAGTCCGAACCACATCATGCAACCTCGCTCATTACTCCCGCCGCCATCATGCAGCGCGCGCGTCGCTGATTTTATGGCACACCAAGCACTCCCCGACGCGCGCGTTTTCCACGCACGAGCGCCGCGGTATAGAAGGCGCTCAATCCGCGAGCGATTGGTCGCGGCGAGCAAAGCCCCGTTGCACCCGCTCGCCCGCCCGCGCCGCGCCGCCCGCGCCACGCCGCCCGCGCGCGCGGCAATTCCATGTCCCGCCGCGCGGGGGTGGCCGATTCAACTGCCTCGTCCATCGGGGCCCGCTCGCTGTACCCCGCTCGCGAGGACCCGAGGAACCAGTGTCATCTTAGCCAAGCGCGGCGTCTGTCCACGGGGAGCAATCCCGCGCCCCCCCATCATCCACCCCCAACCCCATCCCCCCCCCAGACACCCACGCAAAAAGAAAACTCGGCTGGGCTCGTTCCCGCGGGAGCCAGCCCGAATACACGAGACCGCGCGCACCGCGGCCGAAGCGCGGGCACTGTCCATTGAGATTGGCCAGCCAACGCGGCCCCGCCCAACAGCGAGGCGCCGCGCGCGCACCCAATCCATCGGGCTCCGCGCGCACGCGGTAGGCCTGCCAGCGGCCCCCCCGTTCGCGGGGCCCCGACGCCCATGCCGCCCATCATCACGAGGCCCCGCAAGCGCGGGGGCCCACCCAGACGGCATAGCCTGCTCGCGCGGGCCCGCCCGAAAACCACCGAACAACACGCAAGTCTCACAAGAGCACCCAGCATAGGGCCCCGCCCGCAGGAGCCCAGGCGCCGACCACCGTGCATTGCATCAGTAGGACACACAACTGCGACAAACAGAAGCGGAGGAGCACCCGCACGCGGCTCGCTGCCCCCTGCTCGATAAACAACATTACTTCTACCGACGCATGGCATTGCCCTGCGCTGCACGCCTTTCGGGGCGTCGCGGCGTCAGCTTGGCGCGTCAGCGCGCGCAACCACCTGCCTGACAGCGATGTCGCGCAGCTCGGTTTGAATTGGCCGAACATGTTGTATGTTGCACATTGCTCACCGCTTTCGCGCTGCACTCTGGAACTGCGCGCGCGGCCATCAATGGCGGCCAGCGCGCCGTGCGCAACCGCAGTTTGCGCCGAGCGCGGGCTGTCGCGGGCGGGCCGCCAGGCGGCGCGCGGCGCCCGAAGTGCAGTGCCGCGGGCCGACCACGGCGCCATCCTGCCTCACGCAGCGGCGCCGCGGGGGCTCCAGCAAACACTGATCCGCCCAAGGGGCGCGCCTGGCAAGCCAGAGCGCGACCCGCATTGCGCATAACTTATGCACTATCAGCGACCTGGTCTACAGAAAGACCCGCGCATCCTCATCAGCCGCGGCCCAGCGGCACACAGCGGTCGGCATGGCGCGCGCGGCGCGCCCGAAGCACGTCGCTAAATGCGATGTCGCGCGCGCGCGCGTGCAGCGCAATGCCGATGCATGGCAAATGGCAATTGGAGCGGCGCGCGCCCGCGTCGGGCGCCCTGCAGCCCAGGCGGCTTCGAGGTCGCGCTGAATCAGCGCTTCAATGGCGCAGAGAACTGCGCTAACATGAACCGATGCGTTGAGCCATGTGGCGACGCCTAGTGCACTGGACGTGATGGCGCGCGTGCTGTACGCATGTATATGAATGTGCCGTGTCGGCGGTGCAGGTAACCGTGATACTTATATGGCATGAGTATCTGGCATGACGATGGCGTTGGTGGTGTAGGTGATGATGATGATGATGGTGCAGTGCGTTGTGATGTTGTGCACAGCGAAGAGGCGCATAGCCTCGTTTATCAGCGCGGCGGTCGTCGCCTTGGAGCGGCAACCCGCCCCTGAAGTGAAAAACAGCATGGCACCTGCGTGCCGAACTTCAAAGTTCAAGGGCAAGTGGGCGGCTCGGGCGGCTCACCGTGCCGACGGCGACGCTCCCAGTGGAGGAGCGCCGCTGCTGCTGGGCCCAGGCCCTCCACATATGCCCGCGCAGCCTCGCGATCCGCTCTCGAATACCAGGCCACGCCTTTGTGCGCATCGGCATTCAGGTGTAGCCGATGGTCCTTCAACCAGGCCGCCAGGAAGCCGATAGGCCGGCCCTGCTGAACGCGGCGCCCTGCCTTGCAAGTCCTCCGCTTCCTGCAATCCTTGTGCAGCGGATCCGAGCACGTTGCGACCATCTCATCCTTCGTCCGGTTGCATGAGATCTTGCCGCCGTCCACGTCGAGAACTGCTTCGGCAGGTATCCTTGGCCCACCCGCGCCGCCACCTCCTGGCGGCGGAGGCGGAGGCGGCGGCACCGCGGAGCCAGAAGCCGCAGATCCTCCTGGCGGGTCATCCTCGCCAGCGCTATCCTCGCCCGAGTCCTCTGCCGCAGAGTCGCTGCTGTCTATGAGGCCCCCGAGGCGCGCGCTGTCACCAGAGCCGCTCGACGTAGACGACCTGGGCGTCGAAGGCTCGCCCACTGGCTCCTCCTCGGGGTCCACGGGCGGTTCGACGATGGGCTCTCCGTGCGCGTCCTTCAAGTCACCTGCGAAGCAAGAGTTCCATAGAAGCCGAAGCAAACGCTCGGCTCCACATACCCCCTTAGACAAACGAACCGCGGCTAGCCCTAGCCGCCTGATGAGGCCAGGGCGAAATCAAAACAACTTGGACACAATCAAAGACAATTGGCGCAAACAGTGGCCAGGCCCCGAGCGGGGCCCATAAAACGAACCTGATTTCCAAAACGGGGGGGCCGAAGTACATGGAGCCGCGCGATTCGTCGCGCCCATTTGGAACCCATGCTGGCCATCATCGCACACATCGCTGGACACATCACCACCGTGCTCTCCGCCTCCGCCAGGGCAGACAACCACGTCACTGGCGCCGTCGCCTCCAGGCCCTGGACCACTACCACCGCCCTCGCCACCGTCGGAGTCGTCGCTCTCGCCCTCGCCCTTGCCGCCCTCGGCGTCCATGATCTGCGCGACGGAGCCCCACCCCGACTTGAAGTCCACGTCTTTCTTGCCTGATCTGACGGGCGTCTTCCTCCACTTCGCCCACTTGGGCTTCCAAATGACTCTGCATGTCGGCACGTTCGGCTTCTCGACCTCCTCCTGCAACCTGACCTCGACGACATTCGGTACGATGGTCCCCAGCGGCGTGATCTTCTCCCTGATGTTGTACACACATACAGACCACCGAAGGTTCCTGTCGAACTCCTTGAACTCCTGCCATGGCGTGGTAAAGTCAAGCGTGCCCACCAGCCGCGCCCACGGCGCCACGAGCCCTTCCTCCTATTGATCAACAGCAAGGCGGTGGAAGCACGACCGCCAAGGCGAGAGGCTCTGGCTCCCGACGTGCAGCCACTTGCTCTCGACGACGGGCAGCCCCTCGACGAGGCCGCTCGTGCGGATGTCCACCTCGTCCCCCTCGTCCTCGGTGGGCTGGCGCTGACCGAAGGCGCAGCCCACGATGAAACCAGGCACCAGAACATCTTTCCTGACTTTCCCGACTGGCACAGCCTTCTTCAGCGCGCTGTCGAAGTTCTTCACGATCTTGCCAACATCGATGCCATGGCCGCTGCATACGCACATGCCTGCTTCCATGCAGCTCGGGATACCCGCATCGTCATTCACGTCCCAGTCGGGCTTCGGCACGTGGTCGATGGTGTCGTGGATCTTATCCCAGACTGTAATGAGGGCGGCGAAGACGTCTGCAATGACGTGCCGATGTATTGATAGCCCGCGCTTCACTCGATCCAAGACGTCCATCGGCTCCCATTCGAAGACTTTGAGCTCCGTGCTTGGGAATGGGACGGGCATGGACTCCTCGAGCCTGTGGAATGCTTCGTCGGACAAACACGCCGCCCTCGAGTCCACGCCCGCTCCTTCGCACCATGATTGCATCGCCTTGCTGCTGTGGAGCTTCTCCTCCGCGCGGCACTGCTGCTCCAAACGGGTAGCCTTGCGGACCTCGGCAATGTCGGCGAGGGCCGTGGAGCTCGTCGTCTTCATATAGATGGCGCCGTCGTCAGCGGCGATGGCGGGCTCCCCGCTGGCCGAGCACGCGGCGATGCCCTCCGTGATGACCCTCTCCTTCGTCCGGTCCTTGACCATTGTATCAGCGATGGACTTCATATATGATCGCTGCAGCTGGCGCGTCTTGTCTCCGAACGGGCGCTTGTTGCCAGCCCTCGCAGCTCGCGTGGCAGTCTTCCCAACTTCCTTGAGCTTCACCTTCTCATCTGGCGTGAGCTCGCGGTACCCCTGCGAGAGCAACTTGAAAGCAGGGCTGCCCTTCTGGCCCAGCGTCCGCTGCCGAACGAACGCCCTCCATGCACCTCCATGTCCAAACTGGCGCTTCGAAGGTGCGGGCTTCTCTTTGACGCCCTTCCGCTTGGCGCCCTTGATCACCTTGCCAGCCCACCCCTCGCGCAAACGACGCCGCCGAGTGCGGAATCGCTGCAAGCTTCTCAGGGCAGAAAGGCGCTTGATGTGCAGCGAGTGGGTCTGTACGCTCAGCGCGCAGAGGCTCCTCCTGATGGCCGCGTGGCTGGCCTCAATGCTGACAGTCTCGCGCTTGAGGAGGAATGCGGCGTGCGTGAGCTCCGCCTTCAGGTCTGGGTCTAGCAAGCCGTCCTTGGACTCGGCGTACTTCGCGATGAGAGCCTTGCTCCAGCGGTCCTTCATGTCATCGCACTCGCCCAGGATGTCGCCGCAGTTCCCGTCCAACAGGGTAAACATTTTGAAAGGATACCCGCCGTGCAGCGTCTTGAGCTCGTGGCAGAGGCAGCCGATCTGGCTCAACATCACGAACGCCTCAGTGCGAAGGCTGTGCAAACGATAGCTCGGCGGGGTGACGGCCCAGAACGACTCGGTGGTCATGATGTCCTTGAGCGCATTGAAAAACTCGTCCTCGAGCACGAACTTGGACGCAGCGATAACGGTGAATACGTCGCACTCTACGTCGACATCAATGCCTGAGAGCTTCTGGAGCTTGCGGAACTCAACCAACTTGTCATTGTTTAGGCCGGCTTTCCCGATGTACTTGCCCATGATGCTCACGAGGGGCCCCAGCACTTGCCTGATAAGCACTAGCCGCGACTGCGGGCCTGAGTTGAACAGCCACTTCGCACCCAAGAAACGATGCTTCGAGTCCTCCTTCCTGCGGTCGTCCTCTGCGGCATTCTGCGCTCCACCGTCGCCGCGATCGCCGCCACCATCGCCTCCTGCATCGCCGCCTGATGGGTCGCCGAGGACTGCGCCGTCACCCGCGCCATGGCCGTAGTCGCCGTCGCCCAGGGGCAGCATGCCTGCTGCGACGTCGTCGGAATTCAGCTTGTCAACCTCGGGGGGGCAAGCGGGGCGTGGCGAGCGGGTATCGACAAGTCCCCCCAGCTCGAAATGCACGAGACCACAAGGTCCCTTGTCACCCAATCCCCCTCCGAAGGAGGGTGGCAAGGTGAAGGTGAGGAGGGAGGCGGGGAGCTCGAATGTGACACTGGATGTCACGTGCGGTCCCGCCCTACTCATCGGCCACTCCTCCACCCGCCACCCTCGCCCTCGACTCCGCTGCCACCCCCTCCTTGCCCTCGTCGCCCGAGTCACCCGATCCCCGACCCCTCCTATCCTTCCCGCCTCATCCAAGAAGCCCTTAAAGTTTGGACGGATACCGCATGACATCAGCATGCAAACGGGGGGTGGTAATTACATGTCCCTGGCTCCAATCCTTGACGCCAGACCACTTGAGGAATGCGCGCGTGAGCAAGCCGTGGCACGACTCCAGGACGCCCATCCAGTCGACGCTGTGGTCGAAGCCCGTCCACCTGGAGTCGGGCCACACCTTCGGGTCGGTCGCCGCCACGGCCGCGACGAAGAGAGTCGTGAACTTCGACAAGCAATCATTGCGAGACAGACAGCACCCGTTGCAACAATGCTCCACCACGTGCCTGAACCAGAACCCCAATGGCACACCCACGCACGAGCATCGGCCACCGCAGCCCCCTCCAACGTGCCTCGAGACCCCCGTGGCCGAAAAACTTATGCCCAACCAGGACTGTGGCCCGAGCCCCAAGGCGAACTCAAACGACAAAAAATGAAAAACGACGAAAGCTATTACACATTGTTTGGCACTGGCGGGAAGGGGACAGGTGGCTGCTCGAGCGCGGGGCGCGACGGGCTTCTGGATCCGAGGCCTGTTCGACCAGCGCCCATTCGCCAAGGAGAGGATCACGCTTCGCTTCATGCGCCTGTGCGGGGAGGTGTCCTCGAGGAACAGGTCTAAGCACATCTTGTTGTAGTTGGTGTCGACGGCGGACGGGGCTCGCTGCCTGTGGTACCTGAGCGTGTCCGAGATGACTTGCCTGAGCGTGGTCCTGAATGATCTCATGGCGTCGCCACTGCGCAGCGCCTTCGCAACGTGAACCATCGAGCTGGTGTCATGCTTCGTGTGGAGGAACGCTGCTTTGAACCATGTGTACGCCATGTGGACCTCGCACTTCAGCTTCAACGTGTCGCAACTGTCACCCGCTTCACGATCTAGGTTCCGCTCCATCCTGGTGATGCCGCCTGCGCCGTCGGTGTGACCAGCCGCTGACATCGATCAAATCTCTGCGGCACGCCGTCCATCGGCGGCTGGCTCGCCATGAGCGCGTCGTGCAGCACCTCGCCAGTCGTCCTGCTCAGCGACTGGGCGGGCGTCTCGAACGGCACGCGAACGGCGAAGTAGCCCTCGGCAGGCAGGTGGAATAACATGGAGTACATGCGCTCGGTGTTGAGGATCTTGGCCACGTGGGTGCTCTTGCAACTCGCGCTGATCGGCACCATCTGCACAGCTCCGTCTTCGTCTTGTCCAGGTCCTTGCAACTGGGGCTGCTGCTTCTCTAAGTCGCGTTTCTCGGTGTCGGTCAGCCGCATGGTCATGGGGGTCTCGTCGTGCCTCGCTGCCTCCGTCCAGCTGATGGCTCGGCCCCCGCGCCTGATAATGCTGTCCACCAGCTGCCGAGCCATCGATTTGCAGTCCCGCTGCTGCATCACGTTGCACGCGCTGGCCGTAGCTATCAAGAATGCCTCTGTCGTCCTCCGCTGCACTTTGAACTTATCGCACTCCTCACTGAACGGCAGGGTCTTGGCCTTCTCGTCGAGCCAGTAGTTCGCCACCTGGTGCTGCCTCACGTTGAAGAATGCTGGGTCGCGCCCGTTCGCCGCTGAGATCGCGCTCACCTGCTCGACGAGCTGCGCGACGTCCCAGTCGAGCGAGCCTGCTGCCGCTGGTAGCGGCGGCCGCTCCTCCGACTCGCCCGCGAGCGCGAGCTCCCAAAGTTCGGGGGGTCCTGGCACGTCGGGGGCATCTGGCTCGGCGGGCTCGTCGCCGTCAAAGTCGCCGAACAGTTCCAGCGCGTCGTCGTCGGCCGCGCCCGCGGCAGCTGCAGCAAGCGCAGCCGCCACTATCGCCCCAGAAACTCGAGGCTCAGCCACCGCACTCCGACTCGGCACCGACATCGAGATCCGTTGGTGTCGCACTCGCTTCCGCAGGGGCCCAATCGCACACCACACAGCCTGGGGAGTTGCAGAAATACCTCCTCCCCCACTCCGCATCCTCATCATCCCTCCTCATCCTCCATTTTTGTTCAACATCCTCCCCCTCTCCCCGATTATATCCACCATACCTCCTACCATCGCTCGGCCCTGGCCCCCATCGTCCCCCCGCCGCCTTCCCTCCTCCGCCCCCCGTCCCGACGCCGACGTCCACCCCCTCGCCCAATTTCCCAGGCCCCGAGCCTTGCGCCTTGCCACGGCGCACGCGGGCAAGGCCTCAAGGTCGTGGCCGTGCTCGTGCGGGTCGCTCGGCGACGGCGCGGCCACGGGCGCGCCGTCGCCGAGCTGCAGCAAGTCCGCCTGGGCTGACGGGGGGGGGGGCGACCGACGGGGGCGAGGGAGGGAGGGACGTCGAGTGAGGGGCGACGGCCTCGTCGAGCTGCGAGCGCTCACACTCGGCCGCCACCGCGGCCCAACCATCCGCCGCGCAGCCGTCCTCGGCGTGGCCCGCGGCCGCTATGGCGGCCCAGCCGCTGCCGCCCGCCGCCCCGACGGCGGCGGCAGGGTCAGCCGCCGCGACGGCGGCCCACCCTCCCCCGCCACCGCTCATGACGGCGGCAGGGTCAGCCAAAATGGCTGCACCCACGGCGCGGCGCGGCACAGCGGCGTGGCGCGGGCACGGCACGGCACGGCACGGCGGCACGGGCACGGTACGGGACGGCATGGCGACACGGGCACGGCACGGCACGGCGGCGCGGGCACGGCACGGCACGGCGCGGCGGCACGGGCACGGCGGCGCGCGCACGACACGGCGCGACAGAACGGGCACGGCCGTGCGGGCATGGCACGGCACGGAACGGCGGAACGGGCACGGCACGGCGGAACATGCAAGGAGGAGGTATGGATAATGGCGAGGAAGGAAGCGCTTAGGGAGGGTAAAGTTTAGGGAGGAGGTAAGCCTTAAGGAAGAAGGTAGGCATTTAAAGAGAGGGGAAGGATAATGGCGAGAAAGGAAGGCGCACCCCTTTGTTTGTGGATGTCGAACGGGACGGGGCGGCTTGTTGTGAAACATACCTTATCTTGGATCACGACTTGATGCGACTACTTGTGGTGTGGCTACTTGGCCTCGGGACTACTTTTGTTGCTACTTCGAACACTACTTTGGAACCTACTTGGTATG